>JAPYZN010002884.1:0-15064 GCA_030522865.1 Psyttalia lounsburyi | reverse complement strand
CTATTTTGAAAATCCCGTCTCCTATTGAAAGAATCATTCGATAAATCCATTCAGCCACTACAGATTTCAAAGTTTCCACCCAATTCCCCTTAAACCACGAACAGATGAATGTTATCAATCTCGTCAAAACCAAATCCTCTCCCCTATATTATCCAATTTATTCGTCCACCGATCGATATGAAAGTGAATGTCAAGTGTATCAATAGAACTTACCGTCAAAAAATCATTCAATTAAAAGATATTAATATCTATCGAATCCTGAGTAAGAACACAAATCCCAAATAATGAACAACACTCTTCAGTTTGCAACTGGCGATGATTTTATGGATTTCTTTCTCATGACAGACAATCACTGAAATAAATGATCAATTATTTACTACTCAGCGGTCTAAAAGTCGGTTAGTCTGTACAAATTCAGTAATGGATTGAGCAATTAACTATTCAAGTCCTAGGACAATGGGATGTCTTAATATAATCAACGGAATTAAGCTGCCGGGGAACAGCGTTCAGCAATTTCGAATTTCACCTTCATCGATGGTGACTTCTGGCTGAGATCGGGATTAGCACCTCTGTGGATGCGATCCGACAGGCGCTCAGCTGATTTTCCATTAGGTAGACAGTAGACAGGGAACAGTACGCTCTTGACACGAGCCGGCAGAGTTCCTGGGGCGCAAGTGGGTAGTGGTCTGAGGGAGAAGCATGTCTTGCCATCAGTAGGGAAGATTTTCGTTCTAACAATGGTATTGTGTTTTCTGGTGTCTTTCTCATTCAGCGAGTCGGATAATCCCCATTTTCCTTGGTGGGTGGTACGGCCTGCTTCACGATCACTCACAACATTATTGAGACGGGGTTTGTAAAGGGGGAGGGATTTTTCCGCTTCGCGAAGGTTCTTAGACGTTGATTGGCACTCCTTGACTGGAAGAACATAGAAGGAGATGAAGTCCTGCGGATTTGAGCTCAAACGATTGCTGGGAGTCAACAAATCATTTGATGGCTCCGTGTCAAAATTACCACAGAGACCACGCACCGAATCCCGGTATTTATCTGCAACCTAGAAAGAACGATGAATTCATTACAACATTGCGAAACCAAACTGAGAGAGAGAGTGAAAAAATGAGTTAGTGGCTGACCTTAATCTGGGCACGATATCCATCGAACGTGACCTTAAGTCCAAACTTGGTGCTCTTTATACGAACAGCGTCATCAGACAATTGGATAATTTCAAGTTCATTCTCCTCACCTTCTTTATCGAAATACGCTCCGCTAGATAAATCAATTGGTTTACGATTCAGCTTGATCTCGATTTCTGCCGAGGGTTTGCTCAGCTGAATCTCGTCGTCTCCCAGGGATAGGGATAGATCTCGCTTTGACTCGTCTAGTTCATCCTTGCGGATAGTGATGGCAACTTGTTTGTCTAATGGAATTTCAGGCTTAGAGAACTTCGATTCTTTTTCGCGAACTGATGTTACCGCTACATACCAACAGTTGTTCATCTTCAGCGGATATTCAGCACCGTCAAAGGTGTTCACATAGTCCTTTTCAAGTACACATACACCTGAAGTTTATCAAAACCAAAATAATATAATAACAAAAGTCAAAGCAAAAGTCTTGGACAAAAGGCTGAATGTTTGAGCTTGATCATGAACTTACCTTCTGGAGATGTAATTCGATGATGTAATTCCCGCTTTCCAAATTCTTTGAGACCTCTGCCTTTATAGGTCTCTTCACTTTGAGCGGACAATAGTGGGATGATGGACCAAGGTAGCTTCGCCTTATCTGTATAATCCAAATCGAAGATTGGAGCTGTGAGTTCTAATCGAGCTGTCTTATCAGCAGGCTCGAAGTCAACGCCAAGGTTAACGTATGCCTTATCTTCAGAATTGTACTCCTTGTCACCATTAGTGTTAATGGCTTCATTTTTATACGGTTCAAGAGAATTTATATTTTTAGGGTGATTCCTCCATTGATCATCAACATCATTTGCAGCTGTTTGGAGGACTAAGGTAATTTTATTCAGGAATGTTTTCGGTACTCCTAAAGCTTCGTACAGCTTCTCATTTTTATGAAGTAACTTCGTGAACTCAGGACTCTGCCATTGGTAAGCATGTAAATCACTCTTTATTCCAGATTTGCAGCTACTTCCAGCGCTGAAACTGATGTCTAAAGTCCTCTTCAACTCCTCATTGTCGATCTTGTCGATTTCAAAGGGAGGTAGGTAAGGGCTTGATCCTTGAGCCGTAGCACACGCCTCGAAAGGTTTGTTTGGAGTAGCAGCGTCGTCAGAACGAATATAAACCAGTGCCTTAAACTTTCCGTCAATCTTGCTTGTGGCAACAGCAGTTGTCAGGAGATAACTTTTAGGGTCCTGTCCTCGCAATTCGAGGGCAATATCGATAGTTACAGCTTCAGCAACTGCGAGGTCCTTCATTGTCTCCTGCAACATGTCCTTCTTTCTGGATAGACTACTTAACTTTTTATCTGAAGGCTCAATAATTTCTGGTTTCGATGACCAACGATGAGAGCTCTTAAATAATTTGCTGTCTGTTGGCTTATTCTTTGATGCGCTGTCCCAACTGATGACAAGGTCAATTGACTGTTCGCTTAAGGAGCTGGGAACGTCATGAACATCGATTCTGTAATACTCAATTTCGCGACTTGCTGTTGGGAACAGAAGATTTTCCAGTGCTCTCGATGGGTCCATAATCTTCTTCCATACATTGGCAGATCCTTCAAGTTTTGATTCCGTGATCTTCAACGGTGTTCCTCTCGTCTCCTTCCCAATGAAAGTTGTGGACTCTTGAACTCCTTCTTTCATAATTAATTTACCTAAATGATCCTCGGAGGAAGGTGGTTTGAAGTCTTTAAGGTCGTAACGAGAGGTAAAGGGCACAGTACTGTAGTGGAACAATTTGGATTCTTTCTTTTTATTGATGGGTGTTATTTTAAGTTGTACTTGCTTCTTAAAAGCATCATAGTTAGCTTTGGCGTTGAGTGGAATGTAGAATTGAATATTTTTATCAATTCCAGTGAGATACCGTTTGCCTTCGAAGGGGGTTACGAAGCCAAAGCGGGATTGTTCTTTTTGGGATAGGACAACACGAATGTCACTGACAGCATTGACCGACTGGAGAGCAGCGGTAGATTCCTGGGAGAAGTCTGGACTAATAGTCGATTGTAGCTTTCCGGACAGCCTGTGAAGGAGAGGAACTTGGAAATCGAAGGTGAACGGCAACCCTGTAGCTGTCGGGAAACCGACCGTGAACTCGAAGTTGTAGAATCTCAACAGATCAAAATTTTTACCCGATTTCACTGATTCAATGGCTCGTTTAATGTATTCTGAAAGAATTAAGTACTCATGAGTTATATTATATCACTGTATTTAAATCTATCAAAATACCATTGACGTTTACCTTTAGGAATTGGGCTGAGCAAGTCCTCACCAATTACGAAGTACGAACTGCTGTATTCATCTCTTGACAGGTAGAAAAATTCAAATTTATCTTTCTTCCTTTCCTCAATGTCGAGCATGTCTACTATCGTATCTGATGCACTCATAGCCTTCTTCGACTGAAACTTATCTTCCTTCTTTTCTGATACATTTTTTAGTAAGTACTTCAGTGTTTTGTAGAAGCCCTTCACACTAGAGACCATTATACCAGTCTCATCCTTTGGTTCTTTAAAGTCACCATAACGAGCATTGAAGTTCTTATAGAGTCCCTGAGGTAAAATACTGTCCTCGCCATAAATCCAAGCAGTCTCCGCGGTCCAGTGAATGTTGACTTCCCTCAGGAAGTACTCAACGATCTGTCCTGTCGAATATTCCTCCCCATAGTTTTCAGATGTCAAAAAAACACTGGCTATGCGCGCATCACGGGCGAAATCCTTGTATTCACCTCCTTTCAGTTCTGCTATGTTTTCAATGAAGGATTTAACAATGGAGTTCACGTGCTTACTAACATCATAGTTGGTGAATTGAGCCACACGTTGAAGCAGGGCGAGAGGAGGCTTTGTCTTCATGAACACATAGACGGCAAGTACACGAACTTTGTATGACTCTCCAGTATTTTGGTAGATTCTGATAAGAAAAAATCGTAACGTGCAAACATTAATAGATTACCTGATCATTATTTACTTCTAGTCCTAAGAATATCAGTTCAATTTACCTATAAGAAAGACCTTGAATAGTTTGAGGTTGAAGGGAAATCAATTTGTCAAGAGCAATCACCATCATTTGTCTGTGGTAAACCGTAGACGGTTTTTCTCCTTCCAAATAAGGTTCAAAAATGGCAATAGTCTTAGGGTGAGCTACGTTGCCAAGGGCGCGAATGTATACCGTTGCGCGAGCAGTATTTTCCTGAATTCCCTGCTCCAACTTGTCAACCAGATATGGGATGTAATCACGCAATAGAGCATCATTCTCTTTCGGAATGAAGCTTCCAAAAACATGAACTGGATACCGATTGTGAGCGGTACGCTGGTTGATTTGTGCATAACGTAGTAATTCGGTGAAAGCGAGGATTGCACTAGTCGAGATAGCGTCATCTTTCCAAGCTTCTTGGGTTGATGCTCCCTTCTAGAGTCGAAACAAGAAAAAGAACAATTGGTTAGGGCTGTTGGTTGCTTGCTACGCTCGCTCCCATTGTTGTTGCGTTGAACTACTATCTTCCCGACTAATTCTCAACACAATTCGTAACGCGATTCTTTTCTTTTATTCGGTCCTTCATGAACCGCGTAATGAACTTGCCGATAGGCAAGTTCGTTCCGATGAGGCATCTGCGCGGGAGCGTGAACCAAAGGAATTGAAAGATCAGAATTTCTTGTAACCCTTATTTTATAGAACTTCAAAAGGAGTGGGGGGATTTGGATCCCAAACTAATCTGATCTTGTCCTCGATGATGTCTATTGATTGCGAACACCCCCAATTCCGATCGCACTCAAC
Organism: Psyttalia lounsburyi; assembly: GCA_030522865.1. Lineage (NCBI taxonomy): Eukaryota > Metazoa > Arthropoda > Insecta > Hymenoptera > Braconidae > Psyttalia > Psyttalia lounsburyi. The sequence goes on along the minus strand of JAPYZN010002884.1, from coordinate 10,125 downwards.
GGTCGCCCGTGTGAATGCTAAAAGGGAGTACACGCATACACACATACAGATACATCGCTAAAAAAACATCGAGGGGTGTTGGTCATGAAACGTCGACATTGCATGAAATTAGCGATTTTCATTTTCGGGGTGGAAACAATAAACTCCTTATTGGGAAGTTAATAATACAGTTGAAATAGAATTTGTTATTATAAGATTTTTATGTTGTAAATCATTTACCACGTTATCCTCTCTGCGGGCTTCCAACTCCGTAGCCATTTTCTACAAACAGAATAATCAATCATTAGTTGTTATGTCCACTGGTTTCCCAGTATTGTTGTTAAAGCTTTTCTTTTTACGGTTGAAATTAATTACGAAAAAAGTGTTGATGTATTCCGGTGTAGGCTCTTTAGCTGACTTGGCCAAAGTTGACAAAAGACCCATGATCTCAAATGCATCAAGTTTGTTGTCCTTAATCATCTCAGTCACTAGAATAAGAGCAGGACCAGTGCCGGCACTGGCTATGGCATCCCTGAAAGCCTTCCAGGCGTTGATCTTAACCCTCAGTTCTTTATCAACGTCATCAGGGTCGTCGCGAATATAATCGAGCTCTTTCAGAAGCTCCCGCAGCTGCTGAGTGTTCATGGTTCTCAAGAAAGCGATAAGAGTAGTGAATTTCTCAAGAGTTTGCTCCTGGGGGATTACGTTTGGGTCCTCCAAGTCGCGCCCGATTTCAGTACAAAGTGTTTTGGCTTTGTTGACAGCTTCCTTACTATCAAAGCTTGCCAGGGCCTTTCCTTTGTTTGCAATAAACAGAGGAAGAATGGGATACTGAGGAGGCTCGTTCAATGTCGGTTTGGGTTGCCAGTAATATTTCTTTTCGTCCTGTGACTCCTCAAGATCACTTTCTAACTTTTCAGAAGCACTGAATTCACCGGACTCATCGAAATGATATTTGTGAAGCTTTTCCTTGCTCTCGCTATCATCTTGAAATCCCGCCTGTTTCCAACTTTGGCTTGGCTCTCCTAAATTACGATCTTCTCCCTCTGGGGAGAACGGCTGCTCGTAAGTATAAGCAAGATTTCCAACGGACTCGGAATTTGATGGAGCTGGCCAAGGCTTTGATAATGGGTGCACTAAAGAAAGCGTCAGGTTTACTTTACTTGCAACGATTCCACTCTTGCTGTCGTGGCGATTTGGACTCAGAATTATTTTTTCAACTGTTACCGATGAATGAACAGTGAAAGCCTTGAGATTTCCGGAGAGTGTGACCTCGCTGATTGAAGATTTCTGTCAAGATAGAAATACATTTATCTGAATCTGAAGCAGTTCTTCATCGATATCTTGTAAACCAAAGGTAATCTGAACTGACTTACAGACAAGAAGTTTCCAACCTTGCTGCTAGCAGGTTCATAATCGAGGTATCCAGGTAATCCAAAATTTACAGCTACTCGTTGTTGACATTTTTCGTAATCTTTTGTCTTCATGATATCAAACAGTTCACCTTCCGTCTTAAACTGTTTACCGGGCAGATGGTATAGCCTCTGTTCAGCCAGTGGTTTAGGAAGTGGATTGATATCGTACATGACCTCGCAGGTGCCACCAACAGAGTCCTCCATGGTCTTAAACATAGCGTTACCACTCTTCTCGTCAAAAAGGGGCTGATTGCTTTCAAATGGAATTATGTTCTCACCCTGGGTATCAATCTGCAATTGACTAAGAGCACTTTTATGAAGATTGATTTCCCAAGTGGGAACATCCCTGTCGAAGATCAGCTCCTTTATGATTCCACCTCCCAACTTGACCTCGAAGGGTTTTCCGGACATAATCAGGGGCTTATACTCCAGGTCATTCTCAGGAATCTCCGACTCCCAACCGTAGGGCAGTTGGCTGTGAAAGGGGGAGAATTCAACTTTAGAGAGCTTTGCAAAGAGTGTCTCTTCGTTCCTGGGCTGGATCTTCAGAACTCCTCGCAGCAGGATTCCAGAGAATTGGTCGGAAACCTCTGGTAGACCTCCGAGACTTCTGCTTTCCAGGTTGTAGTGGTACTCATTCTTCGTATTCCAAGCGCTGTTGTGCTTGGCGGTGGCTACTCCACCTAGGGGAAAAAAATACAAAAACTCACCTACTGTTGACGGCGATGTTGCATAATATACTATTTCGACACGGGCTGAATGTAGCAGCAGTGACAAAAATACATGAAATACTTATAATCACTGTAGAATGTTCTAACAATTGGCAGAAGACCACGCGTGGACGAATAAATCCCGTTTCTGTAATCAAAATCATTACTTACCAAGGAGCAGAACCAATATTGACAACCACATATTGAAGTCGTCAATAGAACAACTGAAGTGTTTCAATTTCATCATATCTGAATATTTAAATGAAAACAATTTGCTAGCTCAGCATGATCTTTGTGAACTCAGGGCATGGGCATGAATCGTCATCCACAGATTCCTCCACGTGAGATAATATTTTTGTGGCCTTTCACCCACTGCAGTTACAAAGTTAACTTGTTCCAATTATGAATTATAATTGAGACATCTAGTCCCGCGGGGTTCATTTAGTAAGTCAAAAAATGACTTCCGTCATTACGCATTCATTCATTGAATTTTATTCATTGATGAGGAAAAAATATAGATACATTCCCTCCGGATGAATGCAATGATCGAGTAAGCATTTCATCCAGAGAAATTTAGTAATTTTATCGATGATTTTGAATAGAATGCTTATCACATATCCCTCAATAACAACCGCTCAACGTGAATTTACATAATTCTTGCGATTTGATACTGAAGAATGCAAACTTCATAAATTATAGATAGACCGGGGCAACGACAGCTGGTTATCTATTCTTGAAGTGTCACAGGCAATGGCGGAACGAAGTACATCGTATTTATTCAGAAATTTTATGTCCTCGATGTATTCAACTTATAGATGATAATCGAGACATCTGAATCTGTGAAGTTGATTTGGAATGTGAAATTTCCACTTCGATCGCTGCAACTTCATTTACTGTATGAACTGAATTTGCATGAATGTTAATCCCGATACAAGCTAAAAATGTTAATAGAAATTACGGCATCCAACGTTTCGAATTATATTATAGACAATCTGAAGGACGGCCGTGGCTGTGCTGTTGGAGGCTTAGAATCGTATGCCAATGATCAGGGTTCAAACCCCAGCGACGGCAGTCACAATTTGTAGCGCTCTAACCTCACAATTTCCCTGCTGAGCGGTAGTCTCTCACACCATCCTTCTTACGGGAACCACTTTTCGACAGTTTAGATTTGGGTAGGGGAAATGCGTTCCACATCTTTTTTGATAGGACAGTGTAATTAATGGGTGGAAAGGAATTTGGGTAGTTCAGAATTCCGTCTCAACATATCTAGTCCACAAATAACTGAAGAAAAATAAAAAAATGAAATGAAAAATAAAATGCAATCTTCAATGCGGTACAGGGAGTCGAGGGCGGTATGGGAACAAATCGTAAAAGCCCAAAACGATACGCGAAAAAAAAATTATAGCCGTTCTCCATTTTTCTGATGAGTTGAAGAAATAAGTTTTCAGCTGAGCTCTTGTTGGAATTTCGTTGTATGCGGTAAATTTCATCGGCAAAATTAGATTTTTCTCAGTTCGCCGTGGCAAAAGAAGTTCGTCTTGTTGCCTATTATGGAAGTGTACTATCCAATCTAATTGCCGAACACCATTGTTTTATCGATTTAGAAACTTTAGCTCCCCGATACATATTTAACTTGTAGATAATAATCAAGATATTTGATTCTGTGTGGTTGGTTCAAAATGTGAAGATTGTATTTCCATTACTGCAACTTCATTCATTGATGAAATAAAGTTACGATAAGAGTATTCTACGTCTCAATATGTCCGTCGTATGCATGAAATGAGGGAGTGAGAATTTTGTACAGAGAAATTTGATAATTTTATACCGAAGTTTCATCGAGGTCCAATAATTATTAATAGCTAGAGTAATATGCATTTACATATCTTCTCTTATTACTAATAATAGCTCTCTAATCACATATAAGTCATTAATGACGATCACTCCATGTGAATTTCCATAATTCTTGTGATTTGATATTGAGGAATAAAAAATTCGTTATTTACAGACATACTGGGACGCATGAAGCCACCCCAGTTATTGATCGTTGAAGTAGAAACTTGATTGCCGAACAGTCGTAGTGTTATTTCAATCAGAGGCTTTATTTGTTCACTACCCGTTTCACTCGTAGATAATCATCGAGGTCTCTAATGCGGCGGGGTAGGTTCGGCATGTGAAGTTTCCATCCCCTCGTCGCGGCTTCGTTCATCGGTGAAATAGTGAATTTCGGAACGAGTGCAAAAAAGTGGTTTTTGGCAAGTGATATAATTGTATGAGCTAAAAAACATTTTTTGCATGTGTTACGAAAAAAAATTTTCATCGGAATGTGGCAGAATAGGATTTTCTATCATAGGGGCACAGAATCCCACGATTCTAACCTCGCTTCGCTCGGTTAAATACCGGGATTCGGGCCCTGTGACATAAAATTCTGCATGCAATACGTGCGTTTTGGATTTTCTTACTTGTGGAATTGTAACACTCGCCTTCAGCTCGTGCCACAACCCTCCCACGAGAAGGAAAATCAAAAACGCACTGGTTGTATAATATACTCATTTCGATACAAGTGAAAAAAAGGGCACTTTTTTCACTTGTACAATAAAAGGGCACTTTTTTCACTTCCTGTACTCATATGAGCCAGCAAAGTTCTTTTCGGCCGAGTGACAAACAAAATTTTTTGTTATTCAGTCCGTGGGCAGGGTTTTATGGCCGCTGCGCCATAAAAGGGTTTTATGGCCATAAAGCGTTACTTCACGGACTGAGTGACGAAAAAGTACTTTTTCATCGCGCTGTGTAGGAGAAGTAACCTTTCAGTCACTCGGTCGAAAGTACGTACTTTCTGCTGCGATTTTGAAGCAGAAAGTCTAACTATTATGCATTGGTCGAGCTACACGCTCGCCCTCTACCACCGCGGGAGTAAAAACTTACTCGTGTGCACTGATACTCAATACATTGACTCCCATTATATTTCCTCCCTGCGTCATTCGCGCCAGTATTTGCAAAACATGTTGCAGAGGTGTGACGTATACAGTGCGATGTGTAATGGTGTGCATTTGGTAAATTTTAAACTACGGCAGCTTCCTTAGCCATGTTACCAATTTTGTTTATACCGATAGGTTGTCAAGTGCATTTTCCGTTATGGTAATTAAGGAAAAAGTCCTCAAGTGTGCAATTATCGGGGCGTAAAGATATGTATTTTTTTACCAATGTGCAAAGTGGCTGAGGAACTACAAATGACCTCGGTTTGTCGGTCTTTGTCTCGTCTAGGAAGAATTCTAAGTCGTCGCCTTTCTCCTTAAAATCACTCATTTGCAAATTTTTTAATTCACATCTACGACAAGTCCGGTACATCCCGAGAATCCAAACTACCTGTGAATAATTAATTTCATGACATTAATTTTTTTATTCCTATAAGAAGAACAAGAAGAATACTGGGGATAAACTGATGAAATAATTTAGTATGTATAACAGTGAATAACATTTCAATTTTTACTTTTGTATCTAAGTAGATTTCATCTGGTGCAGTTAACAAAAATATCTTGACCTCTTCCTCTGTCAGAGCTAATGCTTGAACACTTCGATATCCCTTGTTTGCATTCTTCAAGAATTGAATCAAAAAGTACTTTTCAGTCACTCGACGCGAAGCGGAGAGTGCCTGAACAAACAATCAATTTAAACAATCAATTTCGTGCCAAAGTTTTATCGTAAACTCATGATAATTAATAGCTGCAATAATGTATATTCACAGATTTTCATTTATTGTTGATGGTCGACTTCTAATCACATTTCTTATATTTCAGTAGAAACCATCATATTTCCCAAATCAAACGGATTATCGATCGTTGAAGTTTCCATTGCGGAACGAGGTAATTTAATTTTAATCATCGGTTTTATTTGCTCACCCATGGTTCAATCGTGTAAATAATGATCGAAACCTCTAATCCCGTGAGGTTAGTTCGAGATGTGAAGTTTCCACTTTCCCAAAAATTTCAAGATGAGATTGCTTTCTCTATCGTTTCTGCTGTGGATCCCAATGAAATAATAAAGTACAAATATTACAGAGAGAAATTTCACCATTTTATTTAATTATAATGACTTTTCTTTGAATTTTCATCTCAGTCCAATGATAATTAATAGCTACAATAATATAGATTTACAGATCTTCACTTACTACTAATAATAATTACATATAATTCATCGACAAAAATCAATGCAAATTAACATAATTTACGTGATTGAATATTGAAAGATACAAATTTCATAATTTATAGATATACCAGAGCAAAGGAAGCTGTCTTGGATATTGAACGTTGAAGCATTTAGATTGAATTGAGGAACGATGCTGTTCTATTATAAACAAAAGCTACATTCGCTCAATTTGCTCGAATCGCTACTGGAGTTGTTTCCTTTGCTTTTTCAGACGAATCAATATCGACAGTTGTGATGACCGCTTTCAATATTGTTTCCGGAATCTGGAAGATAAATCAAAATGTTTCTTAGCAATATTAAAATGTTGAAGACCATCTAAAATCATACCAAAAAATTTGAATACTTCGTAATATACTCGATAAAACATTGAATTCGATGTGATTTTTCAACGAATATTGTAGAGATACAACACATTTTTACAATTCATGCAGTGTAGGATTCCAAATCGCATATTGGACCGCACTAATACGCTGAATTTTGTTTAATACGCATTCAAAACTTCTCAGACATGAGTTGAATTTTCACAATACAGATGCGATGTAATAGTACACGTCCATACATCTGAGGTCAGAATCCCCGACTGGAAAACTTCATTTTATTCATATACGAAGAGGAATACTCAAGAAACATGACTGCTCGGCGCAGTAAGCGAGGCGCAAACGTCTCTTCAGGGAGAGAGGGAGAAGGGAGAAGGGGTGGTTATAGGGAGAAAGAAAGGAAAAATTATAAACCATACAAAGAATTTCACGAAAGTTTGTCAATTTTTTACATAAAACAGACAATTTCCGTGACAGCAACGTCACATTGTTAGGTCCCAAAATTTTTCGGTTTCCTTTCAACTAAAAATAATGAATGCCCATTTATAGAATGCAAGGGTCTAGCGAAATAATACGATGCCTCGAAATAATTTTTTTCGACACACTGTGTGTAAAGTGACATTTTACGCAGCCCCCGCATGCGCAAATTTGGACCATGATTGGAGCTAGCTCGGTGACCATCTTTGATTCCCAGAATATCAGCACGCTTGGTTTTACCTAGGTATTACCCCAGGTTCAAGATTGGTTCAAGCCCCTGATGGCAAGCTTGGAGTACCAAGCTTCGAGCATGATTGGAACTAGCTCGGTGTCCAAGCTTTGATCCTCAGGATGTCACCAAGCTTGGTTTTACCTAGTTATGACCACAGGTTGAACCTTGATCCAAGCCAGGAGTCCCAAGGATTGGTATCCCAGATTGAAACAAGCTTGAACCCATTGTTTATTTTCATGAAACCTAATTTTCGATCTGTGAAAGTCATAATTGTAGATCGACAATTAGGTTTTATCATGATTACGAAGTTATAATCCATATATTGTCTCCAATTACTCGCGGCAGTTTGATTTTATCCTCAAAATCTGGGTGGTTAGAAGTGTCCCCTCTTAATCCGTCAGTAATAAATAGAAAAATAATGTTTTTTATTAATCTACATTGTTCACAACTCCTAACGAGAAGTTGCGCTTTCCCAAATAAAAATTTTTTAGCCAAAAACAACGTCACCCCGTAAATTACGACATATAATGTTATGGATGTATGCATTTTGGCTCAATGTTACGTAATTTCAATCAATTTATACTAAAGTTATAAATTCCCAAAGAAAGATCTGAATAACCAAATTAGGTACCTGCTATTGAGCAGGAGGTTACTCTATTAGCAACCTCCCACTCGCCAAAGCTTTCCGTTGAAGGATTCGATTTCACGGGGAATCAAACTCACAACCTGTCGCCCACTAGATTTGCGTCTACCCCACTCAGTAACCTCGGTTGAGCCCAATTTATGATTCTATCTCCGTAAATTACGTTTGTGCAGAACGGGATTTACATCTACATTTTTCTTTGTGAATAACATAATACCACGAACCTCGTCAATGTCAACTTCCACCTCTTGCAGAACTTCATCCAGCACCGACACTAAGTGATCAACATTCTCGTTTGTAAAAACCATCGGTGGCTTAAGTTTCAAGATATTATTGTCCGGTCCATCAGAACTAATCAGAATCTTCTCGTCCCTCATCCTCGATACAACATGCTTGGCCTCAGCAATAGCCGGCGTCCTAGTCTTCCTATCCCTCACTAACTCAATTCCCACGAAGAGACCGACTCCCCTGACATCTCCAATTATTCTTCTCCTCTGCTTTAACTTGAGAAGTTCCTTCAGAAGGTGTTGCCCCACCTTAACGGCATTCTCCTGCAGTCCTTGGCGATCTATAACTTCCATAACTGCATTCGCAATTGCACAAGACACGGGGTTGCCTCCATACTGCAAGATAAAAAAAAACAATAGTAAAAACAAAGCTATAAATTCTTGGTCTAAAATTGTTTTTATAACATTTCAGCCTTTATCGGGAATAACGTGAAGTGTTCCTCATATTTTTACAACCTAATAAAAAAAAGTGGCGAAACAACTTTCCACTTTTTATGATGGGCGAACGATTTTTATAGAGCTACGTAAAGACAACTTGGGCACCATGAAGTATTTCTCATTCGCAGTGTTCAGGTTATATCCAGTGAGTGTGATAATCTGCTGGCTTTAGAAACCGTTAACGACGTCGTAAAAGCCGTCTTTCAAGGGCTAAAGGTGGGATATCAGCGATACGAGTGACAATCGTTGGGGGCAACCGTTGTTCCGTTGTTCCGTTGTTGAGTGAGGGATTTCCATCTTTTAGGATATTATAACGGAACGGAAATGAGGGTAAGCCGACGGTTCAATATTTGAGGGTAGTTTGAGAGTTGTTTTGAAGTGATATGTGGACTGGAGCGTCGGAACGTCGAGGGAGACACTAATTCGTCGCCATCACCTTTAGATGATTGTATTATAATGATAGTAATAATTGTGTCTCAGAAACTGCTAGGACACTTTTAGATAATAATTAAATTCTCGGGACACTAGTCTTCACTAGTCTTTTGTGGTTCTTTTGGTTTCATTTTTTTTCAGCAAAAATTTCTTGTAAATTTTATATTGAGAATAATCCTGGATCCTATCCTACCTATATTGCCGATAGGAGGGCGGCGGAGCTCAATATATACAAGAAATTTGAAATGAAGAAGTGGCTAGGAGCCGGATAGCTCAGTTGGGAGAGCACCCGATGTTTGTTGTTTCCGGTTTACGCAGCCTACGGACGGAAAAAAAACTGGATTCTAGGCCACAGTAATTGAAGCAAGCAGAACAATTCGATTTTTCTAATGAATTTTAATCACCGAGTGCAATGACAGTTCGCCCACTTTGAGATCATAAAGAAGGGTATACTAACAGTGTTGAAGTACTCGAGTCCAGTCTGTTTAAAGCTGTCCGCTATCGCTTGTGTAGTTATGACAGCCGCAACTGGATGGCCATTGCCCATCGGCTTACCAATGGTTACAATATCTGGGATTACATCCTCACCGTAAAGTTGAAAGGCCCACATGTGGCTACCAACTCTTCCAAATCCCACCTGCACTTCGTCCGCAATACAAACTCCACCAGCTTCACGTACATATCTATTAAAATAAGGGAACAATTTTTGTATGAGCGCGATTCTATGCAGGGGAAATCCTAAACAAATTACCAGAGGTAAAACAATTGTTTAAAAATTGGATTCTGACAGTCATAATTCAGGCTACTTCTCTCTCTCTCTCTTTTTAAACTTTTATTAGACTATTTTTACAACTTGTATATTTCATAATTTTTTTTTTAATCGGATGAAGAATTGGAAGTTATGGTTGTGACGTTTCGAAGTTAGACCATCCTCAGCATTAATCCTGGATGATCTAACTATGTGAATAGTGCCTATCACTATTCACATATGG
>JAPYZN010002883.1:0-10711 GCA_030522865.1 Psyttalia lounsburyi | reverse complement strand
GAGCTCGATGGAACATTGCTCCTCATATTTGAATCAGTCATTGATTTGAGAATGGAACTGAGTCTTGTTCTATCTTCGATATCCCAGTCTTGAGCAGCCATGCTGTTCCAACCTTAAACCAAGGCTTGATTATATATTGACAATCCATGCTTGAATCATTATACGATTCAACAATGCAAAGAAGCTTGATTCAAGGTTGAGTAACCCAGCCTAGTTGTCATATCTTATTCCAGCCTTGTTCCCATCGTCAGGGGGGACTTTTCCGACCTGGGTACTAAACAAATCCGAATCATAAAAAAAACAAACAAAAATCCTAAATGCCTTAGAATGTCCCAAATTGACTGGGCTATAAAAGTACCCCTCACTTGTTCCTCAGCCGTCAAATATTGATATTAAAATTTTATATAAGATGTAGAAATAAACTAAACAAATTCATAACATAAACACTGATAACAAGCAGTCGTGACTGCGCCGGTGCGCCTATATAAAAGAAAGAGCTTAAAATTCCTCTTCCCTCAATTCCCCTCCCACTCTTGACCGTCAAAATATTTTCCTCCCTCCGTAAAAAAAATAGCAAAATTTTTCCTCCTCTATCTTTTCATTTCAGTTCACCAGTTTCATTGGAATACGGTTCAATGAATCCGTTCAATGAAGCAACGATAAAACAAACATTCGAGTACTGATTGTCAATTTGACGTGCCCCCAAAGGTTTGTCGATCATTATCCTCAACATTGTAACACATTTTAGAGAGAAATCTCAAAGTTCGGGATCGCTCAACTCCCACGTGTACTGTACAACACATGCATCCCCAGTGGGCATACCGCAATGATCGATTCAAGAGTGAAAGGGAGGAGGGCCGGGGAGTAAGAGGGGAAGGGATGGTTAAAGGGGTCAGAGTGTGGGGAAAATTATGGATATGTAGGACCTCTGTGATATAGTCAGTGAAGCTCGAACCTTATCAGACGGCAACCGTGCTTTTGATGCTTTCAAGCTGGTTGGTTAACTCGAAGCTGTTTCAGGCTCTCAATTGGTGTATTTAATTGGAAATTGCGAGGGTGGCTGGGTTAATTCGAGGAGAATCAGTGAGGTAAGCAAGGTGAATTATTAATTACTCTGGGTGACTTGAGAAATATGGTGAAGTGAGAATAGAATTGGGAGGAGATGACGCATCGATAAATATTGAAGAGGAGAATTGAAATTAATCAGAATTTATTAGATTGTAATGAGGCGGAGATTAATATGAGATGTGTCAAAAGCAGGGAGAAGAATAAATAGAAACGATTGAGGGGAGATTTGCTCCCTTCTATACGTTAAATTGAATTGTTAAAAATATTGACAGATTCCCTCCCATCAAATCCTAAACAACAAAAAAATATTGTGAATTGCGTCCGTTCGTTTAACGCGCAATGGAAGGGAGTACCTGGAACTCTGTATCCGACACATCTCGAATTCATTCCCGAAAACTATTTTTATTTTCAATTACCCAGTTTCCATCCAAAGATCCCGAGATCTTGATGAGCGAACGGAATTACATATCGTCGTCAACAAACTCGTTTTCGAAATACTTCACTCGACAACTAAAAAGAACTCTACCATTATCTCATTCTAATCTACTTCCTCTGTAGAACCGTAAGACTTCCCCTGAAACTCGAAGACCCTTGTCTTCCGAAAACTTCGTCTCTATTAAAACAGAAGACAAGCACCCTCACCTCCCGAGATGTGGATCCAAAATCCCAGTGACATCCCTCGTCATGGAAGTGTGTTGACTCTCGACCTTTCAGAATAATTTACTTGAAGATTATTAGTGTTTTGTCGTCAGTTCCGCATGTTGAAAATATTTAAAATGCATTCGTCAACAACTGTTATGTACAGATACGAAGAATTGAGTACAGAGACGCCACCGCATGATGGCGCAGTCGACGAGACTAGTATTTCTTCATGAATGGATCATCTCACATTACGAGAACATTAACAATCAATCCAAAAGTTTTGAAATCTTTCAGAGGGAGAGGAACCACATGTCTTCGCCAAGAAACTATTCACCGAACGGATCCAGACCGCTAAGGAGGAAAACTCAGGGAATATCTCATTCTAGTCATTCTTCTCTACACAGATTAGGGGAACTTTCCTCCGAAACCCAAAAACCCTTGTCCTCCCGAAACTTCATCACTATTAAACCAGAAGACAGACGCCATTACGACCCGAGATGTGGATCCGTAATTCCAATGTCATCACTCGTGATGGAAGGGTGTTGAAGGGTGGAAATGCTCCTGCCCTTTCAGTATAACTTACTTGAATATTATAAGTACTTTGTCCACAGTTCCATATATTAAAAGTATTTGCGTTACAATATACGTTAATATTTACGCTAAAATATTTATGTTACGTATGAATACGAAGAAGTGAGTGCAGAGACGCCACCGAAAGGTGGCGCAGAGGACGAGACTAATAATTTCCCATTAATTCATCATTTCGCATTACGAAAATATTTACTTTGAATTGGCTATTACTCTTTCACTCCGAAAAATTCTGGTCGACCAGAAAAAATGTCAAGCTGCAAATTTCAATCAATCTAAAAGTTTCGAAATCTTTCCGAACGAAAGAAATGACATATCTTCGCCAACCTGTTCACGAAGAAGGAAAATTCTGAAAATATCTCATTCTAGTCATTTTTCTCTACACAGATTAAGGGAACTTTCCTCCGAAACCCAAAAACCCTTGTCCTCCTGAAACTTCTTCACTATTAAACCAGAAGACAGACGCCATCACGGCCCGAGATGTGGATCCGTAATTCCAGTGTCATCACTCGTGATGAAAGGATGTTGAAGGGTTGAAATGCTCCTGCCCTTTCAGTATAATTTACTTGAATATTATGAGGATTTTGTCCACAGTTCCATATATTAAAAATATTTAGAATTTATTGTTCATCAACTGTGACGTATGAATACGAAGAAGTGAGTTCAGAGACGCCACCGAAAGGTGGCGCAGAGGACGAGACTAATAATTTCCCACTAATTGATCATTTCGCATTACGAAAATATTTACTTTGAATTGGCTATTACTGCTTCACTCCGAAAAACATTGGCCAACCAGAAAAATGTCAAGTTGCAAATTTCAATCAATCTAAAAGTTTCGAAATCTTTCCGAAGGAAAGGAATGACAAGTTTTCGCCAACAAACTAGTCACCGAAAGAATTCAGTCCGCAAAGGAGGAGAACTCCAACAATATCTCATTCCAATCGTTCTTCTCTATACAGATTCGTAAAACTTTCGCCCGAAACCCAAAAATCCATGTCCTCCCGAAACTTCGTCAGGATTGAAACAGAAGACAAGCGCCATCGCCAGCCGAAACGCGAATCCACAATTTTCAGTGACGTCACTAGTGATGCAAAAGTGTTCAATTGAACGTTCTGAGATGAATAAAACAACCCAAGAAATATTACCCAGTCTCCATATCCCAAATGTAAGAGAGGGATGATACGTATAGCCTCTACCCAGTGTCGGCGAAAGAGTCAGACTCATGAATTATGAATTGCGCAACTGAATCTTTAACCTAAAAGCTCAAGTCGGCATTCGCTCTCCCCTTCTTCTAGAGCGAAATTTCACCGGAAATTTTCCACTCTCACCGTTCTAGATCGTGAGAGGAATCTCTAAGACATAAAATCGTGAATTAAATAGGGGAAATTGCTATCAAGGGCGCATACAAAGAACAATCGATTATTCTTTTAGATTTGACGTTTTTGTATATAAAAGATTTTTCTCAATTTTTGTCTTTGGAAGGAACAATTTCAGATTAAAAAGCGCAAAGAAGAGCTTTTTCTTTTGTAAGAAAAATTAATGTGCCTCACGAACTCTCTAAATGTATCAATTTAACTCAGATGGAGTTCAGTGGCACTTTCTGAAGAATTGAAAAATTTGTTAAATACCCAAATCGTGGGAAATCAATTTTTTAAAACTCAAATCAATAGAAATATTTCTAATTTTGAGAGCACTTCAATAATCTCCAAGAACCAGATAATCTCATTCCGATTAAATAATTTCTTATCTCCCTCGAGAGTAAAAAAATTTATCCCGAGATGTCCCGATTTTAAGAATTGACAAGAGAAATTTTTTTTCCATCGACTGAATTATCTTTGGGATGAGTAATTGCTTTTCCTCTCAGTATGTGGAGTCATCATTATTGAATATCCAAGGTACATCCATAAATAATCAATCACTCCAATGAGTCAAATTCAACTGAGCCCAAAACTCGAAAATATATTCACAATTTTTATTTTTTTTTGCAGATGAAGGAATAAAACTGAAGTATGTCTTCCGTAATAATGAAAAATGAGAACGCAAGTCACGCGAGCCCGTCGTCATCGTGCATAGGTACGTGACTAAAAACGCAAAAGTCAGCCCATTGTGAATAAGCAAAGAGGAAGTGGACGGAGGGGGGTGGGTTTGCAAGGGATGAGAAGCTGCATATTGACTGATGTTGTGCATGTGTACATCAGGAGGTGGATGTTGTCATGACAGACACATTTTACGAGATCACAGTGGAAGATCTCTCTCTCTCTCTCTCCCGCTAAGTGCGGACCTTCGGGGGGATGCGCCAGGAGGCGGCCGGAGAAAGAGGGGGTGAACTCGTGCTGTTGGGCAATTGTGCTCGGAGGGCGATGATCGAATTTCGAGGAACGTGTGTATTTCACCTTTTTTCGTGCGGCTGTCAATTCGGGGGAAATCAATTGATGGCTTCGGCTCGGAATGAAGGCTTGGGGGGAATTCGGATCTTAGATGCTGACTCACGTTATCCGCAAAATTCACAATCAATCTCTGAAAATTAAGGACTACAAAGAGGAAAAAAAAGGCATTCAACCTTTGGGAACTAGTCCCCAATTTTTGGGGATTCAGAGCTCGAAATTTAGCGTGGGGAGAAATTTCGCAGTTAAAATTACTCATCCATTTGATAATTGGGTTTCTAAGCATCCAGTAAAATTTAACATCTTCAATAATAATAATGAACACGTCTAGATTATTTTTAGTAGGCAGTGAACAAATTTTATTCAGTAATTGTTCACGGAAAATTAGATAACTTTTATTAAGTAGTCGAGATATTTTACTGAGCGATCAGGGAATTTTTGGCGAAAGCGTAGATGACTTTTATGGAGCAGTGTTGATTTTTTAAAAATAATTTATTATTAAAAAAAACAAGCCTTGCACGTAGCGAAATATTTAATAAAAATTTATAGTGGAAAGACTTAACTTAAGAATTACGCTTCGAATCTACGCTACGTAATCTGGGAGCGAAGTAATAGTATATTATGTAACCAGTGCGCTTGGGATGTTCTTGCTCGTTGGAGGGTTGTGGCACGAGCCGAAGGCGAGTGTTAGTATCCCACGAGCAAGAAAAACCAAAGCGTACGTGTTGCATACAGAATTTTATGTCACAGGTCCAGAATTCCGCGAAGCGAGGTTAACATCGCGGAATTTTGGGCGCCTGCGGCATCAAATTTGATAAAAAGTATCAATCGTCACGGAAGTTCTACGATCGGTTTCTTAAAAATTCCCCAGCCGTCCGCGACCTCAGGGCTAGCCATGTCACAGTGAAGGGGACCTTTAATTACACCTTCTTTAATTTTCCGGAACGTTTCGTAAAGGTTCTTAAACGTCTAACAATTCTTATGTTCTAGGGCATGATGATTCTGGAGATTTCCGTTAGATTTTACATCTTCCAGAAAAATTACGTGACTTTTTCGTATTTTTTCGGTGATAGGCCAGAAAATTTACGGAACAGATTACAGATTTACTCTCTTCAATTTCAATTCCTATGGAAATCGACTGAAAACGATCCACGCCAGTAAATTACGTGAGTTGTCTTGTAATTTTTATTGAATATTTCTCTCCCTGTATTTACAATATTTACAAACCTTAAATAACTCGTATAAAAAAAAATGATCAACTTTACCGTTCAATATTAGCTAAGCAGCCAATAAATTGAACTGACAAAACACAATCACCGAAAAAAAACAGTAATTTCTACCAAACTTTTCCCTCCGTCTGTGAATTTCTTGAACTCATTCAAAACGATTTTACTAATAAACATTTCAGGTACTTTAGTACGGAAAACTAGATGATCTTTATTAATCAATCACCAAAAAATAATCCATATCTACATAATTTTTATTAAGTAATCAACAGATTTTTCTGAGCGACCCCGTAATTTTTGTCGAACGCCTCCACTGAGAAAAAAATTTAATTCTACCAATGAAATATCCTTCAGACAGCGAAATAACAAAAGTTTACACACAAAATCCAACTTTAAATTCTCCTCAAAACAATATTTAATTACCAAAATTATATTTTTTTCCTCAGTGTAAACAACTTTTACTCACTACTCAACAAGTTTTCCCCAGCGATATGTTAAATTCTCGTCCAAACAATATTTAAATAGGAAAATTATATTTTATCTCGGTGTAGATAATTTTACTGAGTAATCAACAATTTTTCCTACGTGATACGTTAATCCTTCTCGAATCATAAAAACAAATCGCGATTACCAAACGCAAAAATAACACCTACCGAATTTTTTTTTCTCCCTTCAATTTACGAAACCCCTACAGCCAATCTGACAACTGCAATAGCAAATATTTCAATGAGCAGTGGAATTATAAAAATGATCGCTAAAAGACCAACAAAAAAAAATTACTATTCTCAGGATAATGAGATATTAAATACGAAGGAGCAGATAATGACTTCTGCATTATGTCTCTCTTCGTGTTTCGAAGCCATCAGACTTCCTACATCGATCCTCCCAAGGACCGAAGATTCCATCCTCCGCCCACCCTGCTGGATTATTATTTATCGATAATGCAATATCAAAGTGGCATACCCCCCCCCCCTCTCCGCCCCCTCCCTTCCCACGCTATTCCGTGAGGGTAGCACGATTCAGGGGATTGACGTAGTGCTCTTGCCAGACAACAACAGTAGTAAATCGGTTTATCATTTTTTTTTTGTTTTCCATTTTATTCTACCTCATTACTTTTAATGAGGATGATGCAATAAAATCCAGGATAATCTCGGGAGTAACAAGTTTTCGGAAGTGATCTATCTTTACAGTTAGTTTTACTGTTTTCGGTGGAGTAAGAATTATTATTCAGATTTCAATCTGAGTATTCAGAAACGATTTAAAATGTGCGTTGACGAAAAAAATAAACCCCAGTCGAAGTATATTTTATAATTAAATAGAAATTATTATTATTAATTGTTGCTTAAATAGGATTATTTTTCTGATTTCAAACTGAGTATTCAGAAACGATTTTAAATGTGCTTTGACGGAAAAAATATACCCCAATCGAAGTATATTTTATACTTAAATAGAAATTTTAATTTAGGAGTAATTTTGTTTGTAGCAGAATTTTTGTAACGTCCCAGTTTAGTTTTAGAATTTTTTTCTGCTCCTAAAACCAATGGCAATTACTTTCCATTTTCATGTTTCAGGAAATTATAATTTTTCGGAGAAAAAAAATTATAGAGTTCCGGCCGGGAATCGAACCCGGGACCTCCCAGTTACCCGTCAGAAACTGTTCTAGCTAATGTAATATTTCAGTTTTTAAACTCATATTTCAAAATTTTTTTCTCTCCTCCTAAAGATAGGGAAACCGACAATTATACGTAGAAAACCTCGTCTACGCGTGAGACTACGAAGAATCCATTGTCTCTTTAAGTTGAATCTAAATATTTCAAAATTCTCGCAACAAATTTCTGTTTCACTTATTTTTTTTTATTCCTGAAATGAGTAAATCTTTATTTTGTCCGTCCAGCAAGAATCAGGATTTACACACATCCTTGGACGAGATTTGGACTACAAGCCTAATCCAATCATGACACCCAAGGCTGGATCTAGGCTCGAGACTTAAGGCTCGACCAACGGTGGGATCTCCAGCCTTGGAAACTTAATTATTTTCAATGTGCCTTCAAGCTTGAGTCACTCTTGGATGTCAAGGCTCGACCAGTCTTTGTCAATCCTGGACCAAGCCTGATCGAGCCTTGTTTCCATCGTTCATTCCTACCTGGACAGTCAGAAAAAGGGAAAAATCAAGCAGAAATCGATGAATGGTTAATTTTTCTTTAAAATAAACATCTAGAAGTTGACGAATGCGTCTAAAGACGTCTGTACTCTCCTCAATTCCTTTCAATTCTCTAAAACCCGCGCATATGTAGATTGAGGTCCTCCAACCGATGATCTCAATCAATCCCCCCAAAACATTGGCATATTATTAGGATCATCGAGTGGAATTGATTTCCCCGATAGAATTGCAAATACGCGAATCGACCCAATGACGTCTGGTAAGACCATTGATGAGGGCTTCAGCCGTTGAATTCATTGAAAACGTTTCAATTTGAATTTATCGGGGCATTTGACGAATTGGGGCCAATCATTCAGCATCTCACAGTACATCAAATCTGCATTGATACGCGGTAATGAATAAATAACGAGATCGTTTCGAATTGAAACCCGGGGAGGAGGGGGAGGTGTTGTTTTCCATGATTGAAACATTCTGCTACATGTGACGATATTGGTTGATTTCAATTATTTCGGGGTTAACTCTTGGTTGGTCGCACAGGGAAAAATTTTGGAGTTACAATACCACTAGTGCTCCAAAATTATGGGATATTTTTCGATGCACCTTATGAGTGCCATGTGTGTCCGTATCGCGACCAGACTCAATAATTGTAAAATCATTGAAGCAAAAATTCAAAAATTATTTAACGCCCGCCAACAATAGACTCAATTTTTTCTAGATTTTTATACTAATTTATATAATACATTGACTCACCAATATTTGGATGCTGCAATTTTCTACATATCCGCGCTTCTCGCTCCAGTTTCTGGAAATCTGAAACAATAATTTTATTTCATCGATTAGATAAATCTGATACAATGTCAAAACTGATATTATCAGGAAGTCCTGATCTGAGATTTTGAGAACAAATAAATTCCACATAAATAAAAAAAAAACGAGTTAAAATTTACCAGATTTCCTTATTAAAATTTCCGAAATTAAGCCATTCTCAACCCCAACATAATCGCAACAGACATGAGAAAAGTTTTCCGGAATTATCCATCAAGTCCCACGTCACTCCCCCCCTCCTTCATTATTCTATTAGATAAAAAAGAAGTTGCGAATATTCCTGGGGGAATCGTACAAGTTGCCGGAGAGTCGGCCATTTCCCCTGACCTCGTTGAAACCACCCACGGTCATGCTAGTAACACCCGATGAAAAATCAATCTACTGCACGTGCTACTTTTCCCCAACTCTCCGTGAACTTTTTTTCTCCGGAGGGTAGTGGCACTGGTTGAATACACATTCGATTTGAATCAACAAATTGCGTATCATTCAAGATGTGGGGATGCTACATCTTCATCTGCATGGCACTCTATTTATAGGAAAGTCAATTATTTTGTTCGGCTCGTTGATTATTTGATCCTAAACGGGCCAAATTGCCAAGCTCATTATCGTTTTCATTACTCACGAATTGTATCGGATATTTTGATAGATTCGTCTGCATCTGACTGAAGAAATTCACCAATGACAAATTTTTTTGGGAGCGAAATGCCGCCCCCCCTTTTTGAGTTTTTTTAAAAATAAGGATTACAAGAAATTTTGATCTTTTAATTCCTTTCATTCACGCGCCCGCGCAGTCGTGTCATCCGATCGAAGCGATTTTGAGCGCGATCACTCCAATCGGTTCGCTTCTTGAGAAATCGTGAACGAAAATTTTGTCGCCCACATTTCGGGGTGAATACAATAAATTCCCTAGCCCGAGAAGTTAATAAATATTTAACTCCTCTCATATTTGTCTAAAAGAATGCATAAGTCATAATCATACATGATAAAAACCCCAACGACATTGCATTTAAACCCATAATATATATTTCCCGGAGGTGGATTATCGATATTACGTGCATGTACGCTCATTATTTTGCACGAAAGAGGCATTAATACTGCTTTACCGTACAATAAATTTTAATGTCACCCCCCCCCCCCTCCTCCCTCTCTTAAATTTACAGAATCGATATCACGAACTTCAAACTATTCAAATAGTGGAATTTCAAAGCAACCGTAAATATTTCGTCTCGCTATATTCACGGGTCAAATAAATTAAAACCACTTTGTTTATTCGGGAGGATATAAATTACCGCTCATTGGAAATGCATGCGGGATATATTGTTTAATTATACTCAATACAGGGAAAATGATATTACTGCTTCACACAGTATTAACGTTTGAGTTCCCATTGCCCCAAGTTTTCGTAACTATATTCTCTAATGAGTATTAATCGGTTGAAACTAAACTAGTTTGTGAATGTGATAAACCATCAACATTGATTGAATTAAGTAATTAGTAGGAGTGCATTGTGGAAATAATTTTCGGGTGCGAATTAGTTCATAAATTTGAAAAGTGACAGTTGACGACTAGCCGGTTGTAAATATTTTTGAAATATAGAACTCGAGTGGAGTGAATTATGATTACAGTGATGTAAATTCGGAGATTATTGTTGGGATGTGAGACTCATGATTAATGAGAAATTACTCGTGCGAAATGAGTGATGGAGAGTATTTAGAGGTTGCGTTCGTCTTTCTCGCCACCTTGCGGTGGCGTCTCTGTACTTATGTTTCCGTAATCTTCCTGACTGAGAGTTGACGACTAAAGATTTATGAATCGTT
>JAPYZN010002882.1:0-12235 GCA_030522865.1 Psyttalia lounsburyi | reverse complement strand
GACAGATTCGTGATCAGCGACCAAAAAAACATACAGTCATGCACAGTTACCTCGGGGACCTAGACATGTCCACAGAAATGTCGTAGGCGTAAGGACTACAGATGGGAATAGCATATGTGAGGGGTACTCCTCTTCTCACCTCATACTTCCTGGGGCCGGACTGTGTATCGTACTTAAGGACCCTTTCCCTGAAATAGCTGTTGACCATTCTCTGCAGGTATGCCATCTAACGTGGATTGACCCTTCCGAAACCCGTATTGATTTCCGGCTAGCACTAGTTCCACGACAGCTTCTATTCCCTGGTGGATGATTCGCTCGAGGACCATCCCAACACTATCGAGCATGCAGAGAGGACGATGTGATGAGGGTGCGTCCGGTGGTTTATCCCCTCTTGGGAGCAATACCAGCCTCTGCTGCTTCCACACGGCAGGAAAGGTGCTTTCTCTGAGGTACGCATTGTAGACGTCTAAGAACTGCTCAGGTATCGCGTGTATAGCCGACTTTAGTGCGACATTTAGGATACAATCCAGGCCAGGAGCCTTGTTTTGTCATCACCACTTTGTAAGGCCTCCCCCATGGATCGTTTTCTACTCTGGTAAGGAGCTCGCTCCGGCATTGTCTTTGCTCTGCTTGATGATCTTGCTGAGCTTCCGCCGTGCGTTCTTATATTTTCTCTCTAGCTCCTGGAAGTTAGGACTTTTCCTACCACGCTGGAATGATCTCCTAGCTGCGTTACACTGCTTTCGCAACACAGCGATGGTCTCATCCACCAGTACACCGGTGGATGACGATTCGTGGTTCGTTTCCTTGTCATAGTGGCGTCGCAGGCTTAAGTTACCTTCTTCATAATGTCCTGTGCCTGCGCAGTTGCATTATCGCCACTAATCAGGCGATTTCCTAGTGCTACTGTATAAGCAACGGGATCGGAAGTATTTACTCGCCAACCAATGCTGTTGTTCTTCATTGTTGTTTGTCCGGCTTTTCGGTTAGTACCGATCTCCCAGAAGATGGCTCGATGATCACTCGCAGTATAGATATCGGATACTTTCCAGGAACAGTTCCTTTTGGCGAGACTACTACTCACGAAGGTTAGGTCTACTATTTAGCTCTTTTCTCCTCTTTCGAAGGTGGGCCCATCGCCGTTGTTTAGAAGGACAATATCCAGGGAAGACATAGCCTCCAATAGCGCTTGTCCCCTCGATTTGGTCTTATTGCTGCCCCAGTCGACTGCCCAAGCATTGAAGTCCTCCGCAATTGCGATAGGGAAGTGCTACTCTGCCATTGGAAGTCGTGTAAAATTATTTATTCCTCGCGTCCTCGGTTAGTCTGTCCAGGAAATCCATGAATTTACCAATGGTGAGGCTTGGGGGCGCATAACAACTGTAGAAATGAATTCCATCCAGCTTAGCTACCACGAAGCTAGCCTCATCGGTGGTGGCTAGGCTCTGGAACGGGTACTTTCCGCAAGACCGGATAACGGCCTTACAACTTTTATCCGTCTCCCACAGCTGAGTGCTCAAATGTCTGTATGGCTCCGAAAGGATTACCAGATCGATCTTTAGCTCCCGCACCGTCTGCATAAGTAGATCGTGTGCAGCCTCGCAGTGATTGAGGTTGAGCTGTAGTATCCGCATTACCGTTTCCTATTAATCTTCTGATGTGCCTCCCTGAAGACAGGGCATCTGCCGCTACCAGCAATATGGGCACAGTCCTTCGATGGATCTGTCTCAGCACATAAAACACAGTGAACTTCTTTTTCACAAACAGCAGCTTTGTGTCCATCTTTCCCACAGTTTGTACAGAGTTTCGCTCTGTCTACTAAGCTCCTGCATCTGATAGCGAGATGTCCGTAGTGCCAGCACTTATAGCATTTGACCACTCTCTCCACCCTCCGAATCCGGCATTTCACCCAGCCGATGCGAATCTTGCCTCGATCCCCCAGTACCTTCATCGCAACTGCTGAGGCCACTCTCACCGATGCAGTCTGGGTACATTCATAGGCCTTGCGCAGAGACCTGATCGTGTCCGGGGCAATTCGACAATTCACCCCAGCTGCAAGTTTCAGGGCTCCAAGCACCTCCTCCTTCGCCGTCAGCTCATCGAGGTCCTTGATCTCCAGTTCTTCTTGCGGCCCCTTTGTGTGTGTCTGTGTGTGCGTGCACTCACTTTTTTTCGTTCACGCTCCCTGGCGAACGGTGAGTGCAATTGGAATGGGGATAATCGCGATCGAAAGACATCATCAAGGACAGTATTGGATTAGTTTGGGAGCAAAATCACTCCACCCCTTTTTTTAGTTTTTTAAAAAATAAGGATTACAACAAATTTGGATCTTTTAATTCCTTTCGTTCACGCTCCTGTGCAGACGTCTCATCCGATCGAAGTGATTTTGATCGCGATCGATGGGCATTGACTTTGTTTAGATCCCATTTGGACGGGAGTAAATTCCGCCCACCGCCTTTCGAATTCTTTAAAGTGAAATCCTCTCGCCCTTCGTAAAACTTCTGAAGAAGTATATCTAAATTTCTACGTTGACATTTCAGCCTATCGGGAAGTTCGTTACGATGCTCAACAAGGGCCAAATAAAAGAAAAAAATCGCGTTACGAATCGTATTGAGAATTAGCCGGGAGGATAGTAGTTCAACGCAACAATAATGGGAGTGAGCATAGCGAGCGGCCAACAACCCCGACCAATTGTTTTTTTATGCTTTTTTCTAATATTTTACTTTTAAAGATTTTCCGGCCATAAGTGTCTTGATAGAAGTAAAGGTATGCTTATTAAAAAAATATTTATTCCTCAGCGGAGGGAATAAAAACGGACCGCTTGAGCAGAAACACGTTAGATCTTCGTCGGCAGTCTCTGCCTAGAAATCGGGCCCATATGGGTTCCACTACTTTTTTGAACTCCATAAGTAGAGAATTCCACGTGACCTCGTGAGGTTTAAAACTTTATAGTTTTGAATGCATCCAATGATAATGGCGACATGCACGTGTGGCTGTGTACTTGCGTTCGTACATAGAAAGGAAAATTGAATAAAAGTCAAGCAAAAAATATTAAATTTCATACCATATAATAATTGACCATCTTTTACTATCTTTTTATATGCATATTGCATTAACGGTTTCGAAAAAAATTTTCTAGCAAGTTATTTAATTATTATGTTTTATTGATTAAAAAATTTGTCTTGTGTAATTTTGATGTTTTTTCAAGTCGTGTAGCAGATGAATTATGGATGTGAACATAAATGCTATGCGTAACCTGTACATAAAATTAAAAAATGTTCATTCAAACTGCGTCGCAGTTTTTATGAATGATTTTTTTGCCAACCTCAAAAGAGCTACTTTTTATTGCATCAGAAAATAAAATTAATTTTCCTTGACTATGAAAACAAAAGATTTATGGAGCATAGTTCAATATTATCCTTTTACTTGTCAAATTATAGGAAGAACGTAATTTTTTTAGTATATTTTTCTATTCACTGCTTATTTTAACTATTTTCAGAATTTAATCTGTAAAAGTCGGGGGTTTATTAATTTCGGACCATTCCCTCGCCGCGCGTTTATTCACATTCCGCCAATTCGTAATACTCTGCTTGTATCGTCATCTCTCTCTTTTGATGTATTATCCTAGCGAATTTTCCGTCAGGTTCACCATTCCCCGTAGACAATGCTAGGTGTTAGTTATTCGGTGGGATAACTAACTGCTAAGTGGAACTACTCATTTTGGGGATTATCGAAGCAAAGGGGAAAGTTTTAATGTCTTCTTCGAGTCAATTAAGAGGAACTTTCAGGTCTAGACATGTAATCATCCAGAGCGGCATCTTTTACACCCTTTTGGCATTATCAATGCATATTGGAAACAAGTTAGTCATTCAAAGAAGTCAGTGGCACAAAAGAGCAACAGGCAAAAAACATTCAACACACACGCGAGAAGATATTTTCAATCAGCAGACCAGTGAATTCCAACCTTTTATTTTTACTCTGTCATTCTCCATTATCTTCTTTTTGTATGCCCCATCCCTCTGTCCGTTTATTCACCTCTCTCGAAACCGCACAGTCAACCACAGGTCTGTTTCAGTTTTGGTCGGTTTTTGATCCACACACGACTTCCAATGGCAGGGGCGCACACGGCTACACGTTGGTGGTTGAAATATACCGGCGCGTTGTGAGTTAGTTTAATATGCAAATGGCTGACGATAACGGGGCCGATCCATGAAGAGCGGAGAGGCTGGCTAAGTCGTGATTCCAGTAGCCGTGTCTCGTATCCCCCCTCCCTTGTTTTTCTTATTCTTTTACTTGTCTCTACCTCTACCACGACGATCCAAGTGAAGGAGGAAAAGGACGCTAAAGAAATAAAGCAGTGAGAAGAATGAGAGTTTTGTGCTCGCATTCACTCTTGCGCCGAGAGTAGCCATCCCTTGCATTCGCACACGGTAGGACTGGAACTTGCTCCCGAGTGAATTGAGAGATAAGGTGCCCACGCTTAAGGTCCCCTCTTCACTTGGCCTCTGCCTCCCCCATAGACATAACTTAGGAGCGCAGTGATTTGATTTTTTTCTCCTCAAACATTTGCTTGATGCCCTCTGAGGATCTCAGCCGCAACAACCACATCACCTGGAGTGAGAGAACCTCATTTGATTGCGCCAAAGGTAGAATGCAATGGAGAAAAAAGGAGGGAAGTGAAATCAAATGTATTGATAATTTATGTATCAGTGTGAGCGGCAATGCCGGCCTACTAATGGCTTCCCAGCCGTTGCAACGAGTAATCTCGTGTGCTCACTACCTACATCCCTGAAAGATTAATCCTGTAATAATCGGTCTAGATGCAAAAGCATGTTGTGATCTTTTTCTTTACTTCAAACCTTTCATTCTCATCGAATTGCCACTGAGATGTCTTCAAAAGTGTTGAAGAACAAAACAGAATTCTTCTGGCTCGTCGTGAGCTCCAACAACTCATCAGTGGAATTTCATCGAAGTCCCTCCCTCACTATTCCTCTGTCTTACTTGCGGTGTTACTTGCGGTGTGTTCGGCGTTCTCAAAAGATGGGAGCGTGCGAATGCTCGGAAATAAGGGTATATGAGGGTCGTATATTCGTGTATAGTCGGCTTGTACGTGGCTTTTCAAGAGCGGGCGGGTGGATATGTGGTGAAGGTGGGTAAGCGCTTCGTTAGGTCGCGAGAGCTCCCTAATTATATACGGTCTCATTAGCAGCTCGACCCTTTTTCACTATCCATCTTGGGGTATACCTTGGATGAGAAATCCTTCTTACAGGAAAACAAGTTTTTAGCGTGTTCAGAATTACAGGGCAAGCGTATTTTCGGTGAATTGTCAACAATGCCAACAAACCAAAACGAAATAGAAAAAAATGATGACAATAACAGTGTTGATATACAGATATCAAGGAGCAGATATCCATTTTCAAATTCTCAGATCTAGTTGTCACATCTATCAGTCTTCACGAATCCCACTGATCCCTATGTAGACTTTACAAATCTCTGGAAAATATTCGGCAAAACTATTAATGCTTCAATGGAAGTCTAGAAGTATTTATGACATAGCTGCAAATACCGAGGGATTCCAGAAAGCAATGGAACGATTTACAATTGGGTCTCAATCAGCCACTTTTCATCAGTTAGAAATTATAGAATTGAAACAGTGCCATGCTTAACAGCAGCAAGTCGTACTAATTAACTCTCCAAAATATCCTTGAATAGCTACATCTGAATACTAACCTACCTCAGGTGTTTCCATCAATTCCAGTTGATGTAGTATGATAGTTGATGGTTCCACACGTGGTTCAAATGGGCTTGCTAAATAAATCCATCGGAACGTGTGAACATTCTCGTCTTCATGGTAGACAACTTCCTTACAGTCAATCTTGGGTGTCTTTCGGCAATCTAAATCCCCTGAATACCCATGGCTACAAGAACCCTCATTAGTTATGCATTTAAAACACCACCCTCCGTAACTAGTCCCTTGCTGAAAACCCTTTTCCTTCATATACCATTGCTCATCCCCTCGAACTTTCAAGTATCCAATGACGAACTGATGCCACAGCGGTTGAGGCAGAGGAGAGAGTAGTCACCCGCACTCTCGGTCGGTTGAAAGGGGTGTTGGGCGGGTGAGAGAAACGTCAACCCCCTCGGGCAATATCCACCGTAGTCCCTTTATATGAAGCCTCCCTCAAACTGGCGAACATTGAGCGTAGTTGTCAACGTTCTCTAATATCCCTTGAGGGCTCGTTAAAATCATCTCTCTCGTCGAGGTCGTCATGACTCTATACACAAAAACCGACGTCAATAATGAGTTAATTAATTTAAACGAGAGAACGAGTTTCGTCAACTATTTGAAATCCATTCGTAATTCGCTCCATTTAACGATGTACCCTTTTCACTTTTTTTTAGTATCCATCAATGAGAAATTTTAGGAGTCGTCAGTTTGATTCGAGGAATTCAATCGATACCTGTGGATTCAATGGCCTCATCAACATAAATGTTTTTTATGTGACTGAAACGAAGTTGCTGGATCAAAAGAAGAGTCTCCGGCCTTTTTTTCTTTGATCGAATGGCTAGTCTCAATCCGTGATGGCCAAATAATGCTTCGAACATACACCTGGCTCCCGGGAGAAAGCACCCAAGCAGTACCCAAGAAGCCGTGAGGGGTGGGAGAGAAGACACTGGTCAGTCTTGGGATGTTGTCTGATTGATACGTGTCGTGGGTTCGTCGGCATTTTCTCTGTTCTTGCTCTTGGTCCTCTACCTTTTCCTCCATTCGGATGGGGCGTGCACAACTTTCGACGGGGTTGAATGCAGTGGCGTCGACGCATCACACCGGAAACGGTCCATCACGTGACCACGTGACGGTTCAGCCTTTGTTCAGCGCGATCATTAGTCTGTCAATATGCCGAAACGACGCTGGCCCTATATTCCTCCACCACCCAACCCTTTTCCAGCTCATCTCTTTGCTCTCCTGCCCCTTACCCATTTTGGTTCCTCTACTTGGCCAGTGTCACGTTCCCCCTACCTGTCCCCACAATGCACCTATTGTTATCGCCGTGTGTATTATCCACACACTCATATATGCACGTGGATAAAAGCAATGCTTGAACGTAAATTCAGGGACAACTCGATCGTGTTTTCTGGAATGTTGTTTGTTTTATTTGTAGAATAGGTGATGGTGCTTGTTAAAGGATTACAAGGAACTACAGGCCAATGGTATCAGAATTATTGTATTAGATATTTGTAGTCCTTTCTAATATGTTTCGTGGATTCTACATTCGATGTTTATAATAACGAGAAGGGAGCTATGAGATATTCTATATTTTTATTTATCGTTGAACAATCAATCCAGGTGTCAAAAATATCAATTTTCCCAGTGTGTCGTATTTATTGAGCACCGATTATCTCATTTTAAAATGGCAGAGATAACTAGAATGAACTTCAATATTACATGCTACCTCCAAGGTCTTAAGCCACTGCAAATGAAACTTAGATACTACAATTCGACAACTCTATCATTATTCGTATTCACATAATTTCCGATTGTTTTATTAAATGAAGTTTAATTAATTGCAATACGCGATCATTTGCATGTTTCTTTGCTGATCATATAAATTGTACGAAAATTTATTAGATAATCCAACAGTGTTGATGCTGGAGGAAGGATCTATTCGTTGATTCCATCACGTGCATCAACCTCCCCACAACGATGGAAATCATACAGAGCATAGTGGAGATGGCGCTGATAGTATACGAAGCTCGTGAACCCCTAGAATGAGAAAGCTGGTGAGTGCGCTAAATCCAGATATATGATGCGCGCTCGTGACATGCAAATCTGGCCAAAGCCTGTCGCCATTACATTTTCAAATCTTTAAAGTCTGTTTAGACAGCCGCCCTCTGCGCATTTCACACAGCCCCATCAGCCTCTATCACTGTTCTATCAAAACTCTGCGTCTTTACAGACACGTTATCGGGCACGCTCCTTCGTTTTTGCGGTGTTTTAATCATTCTTTAGATTGGCCCAGTAAATCCACCGAAATCCAATGTATTCACCTATTTAATACTATTATTGTGCACGCAAGTGCCTATCGATGAATTGAGTCATTCTCGGGATTCTTTATTGTAAATGTCTTCGATTTGGATGAGTAGATACCTACACTTAATTACTTATCAACTGTAAAAAATTGTACTCTTTGGTTGTGCTACTCTGTCGAATGTTATCACGAGTAAACTGATATAGTTCAGTCAACTCATTTGTCACATTGTACGTTCGAGATTGCTTCGCTGTAAATGATTTTCTTCGTTTTGGAAATGCAATAATTAGTTGAATGTGTCGAACACATTAACTGATATATTTTACTGGGCTCATTTAATTGCTCCAATTTTTGAATGCTCTAGTCATTTTTCTTGAAATGCCTAATATGCCAACAATATATTATTTATTTACATTATATAAGCTCTTAACTATTATTGAAATATATACCGTATGAAAATAGCTTAAATTTCTTACCAAACATTTAAACTAATTAATCAAAAAAATAATTATAACCTCATGTTCTGCCATCAAAGAGGGATATAAGTAAATACCCCTAATTTTCAAATGATATCATCAACGATGATATTCATAATTTAATTGTCTTGCACCAATGATAGTATAAAAATGTTCAAAGTGTAGACTACTTCTTGTTTAAAAAAAAACAAAGACAAATGAATCTTATTGCTTGTCACAATTGTTATGTATACCCTTCCGCTATTACGGAACAGTTGAATGAAAAATGGCGATAAAATATATAGGCTGAAAGGACTGCAGGTGACTGATCATATTAATACGTACAAGTGAATATAAAATCAGTATCACACAGGGAGAGACTTATTCTATAAAAATGATGAAACAATTCACATAATCAGCTGGCGTGAATCGTTTTCAGCGAATTTCTAGAGGAATTGAAGAGAATAAATCTGAAACTTTCTGTAAATTCTCCGGTCGGTCATCGAGAAAATACGAAAAATAATGTAATTGTTCTGGAGGGAGGAATCTAACAGAAATTTTAAAAATTATTATACGCTAAAACATTCTTGAATCTTTAAAAAATTAAAGAACATTTTGTTAAAAATCCCATTCATTGTGAGTCATGACTAGCCATGAGGCCTCAAGCGGGTCATTAATTCGTACGATTAAGACCGTAGAATTCACTTGACATTTGATATTTTTTCTACAATTCGTTTACGCTTCCAGATTAAATTTCGAAACGTAATTTTTAGGTCCTTTTTCGGGCAGTTTTTATTGAATATTTTTCTACGAGCACTGGTGGTGTCATTAACGCATTAATTTCAAGAATACCAAAATAAATGGTTAGCAGCTACAATTTATTTTTTATTTGATATATTTATGATATTTTCTAGTTTCCAATAGTGCTTCGAGTGTGTCAAATGTATTTCCTTTCAATTATTACATAATAATTGGTATATAACAAGAAAATCCAAATATTGGTCATGAAAATTACAACTAGAACTAAAACTTCATTTTTTTCTAACCGTGTCGGAAGACATTCCTGGATCACGGTTTTCCCATTCTTTTCTCATTATCTACCATGAATAATAGTTACTATTCTGCCCATCAAATATTCGTCTGATGCAAATTTATAGGCAGGTTGAGGTTGGGAATTGGAAGGAGTTGATTATCTGAAATAAATATAATAGGCATAATTGTATTTTTTTTTCTCAATTTTCATTTCTTTACCATGATGGTTTAGCGTATCCCCGCATTATATGATTCGATAACTTATTCATTCTTTTTTTTCTCTTCATTCTGCAACTGCAGAGAAATTCCCACACTACCTGAACTTCGTATCTGTAACAATTTATTACAAATTCTTTTTGTACCGACTTCGTCTTGTATATTTCCCTCTCTCGGATCATGAACATAAAACAGAAAGAAACTTGAGCAAAACTCGATTGACACTCATTGTTTCTGTGCCCATCTACGTGTATAGGTACTCCATTCACTCTAAGCGACATCCGCATCGAAATCAAAATCAAACCGTAACATCCACAATGTCATCGATCGATTGTACCGAGAGCTGAGCACCGCTGTTGTTTCAACGAACGGCAGAAATAAAACAACAAAAAAAAAGGAAAAACGAAAATACGTATATACGCAGACGAGAGGATTGATGTGAGGCCCATTTGAAACGAGTTTTTGCGATAGTATGCCGTTCCAAGTTTATTTTATTCGAAACTGTCCTCTCTTTCTCTTGTTTCTGTCCTCTCTAGTTGAAGGGGATTTTGATTCGTGTGTGGTGTGGCCGTGGGCGGTGGGATGTGTGGTCTGCATTGTTGGACCGTGGAGCGCGATGCGCTTACGTTTTATAGCGGAGCCAATTAATGCCACGCAAAAAACACCATTTAACGGATTCGAGGGTGATCGACACCACCCATTTGGTACACCAACATCCCCTGTAACCGCGAACCATTCCCTCTACCAATCTCTCCCAGAGAATTCTCTCTCTAATATCTTGGCCCGAACCGTCAATTGGCAAATTACTTTTTTGCAATACCTGCCCAAAAAGTTCACTTTTTGGTACCGGTTTTCGTGCGTAAAGTGGTACTTTTCCGCGCAGTGTGCGTAAAAGTCAGAAAGCGTGCGTAAAGTGAAACTCGTGCGTAAAGCTTCGCTTTACGCACTCGAATCTCAAACCTCCCCTCAAAGCGAATTTTGGCAGGTATTGCAAAAAATTAGGTGTGCAACACGTGCGTATCGCCTTTTTCGCCTCGTGTGATCGCCTAGCCTCGTGTGATCGTGCAAGCGATGCACAACTCGTACGAAAAAGTGCTACTTTACGCACTAGTTGCACAATATACTATTTCTCATACTTGAGCTGCATAATGTATCACGTGCCTGAATTTATCCTTTTTGAATAGCATTAGGGAATTTCATAATGCTTGATTATAATTGATTTAGGATACTAGTGATACTCATCGTGTGTGGTCAATCGACTTCCCTCATTAAGAAAAAAAACTTCAAACCATTATCTTTCAACAAATTAAGTAAATGAATGGACATTTCTGTCAATGGTAGGGCTGTTTTTGTACAGATCCGCCCTTACGATGGATCGCCATTACATACACCGTTGATGCTTTTTGAAAGGTTCAATCAGGAAAGCATATAACAAGCACACTAGCCCCAGAATATCCGGTGATATTGGACGATGGCTGATCGTTTCGCGGTATTTCAATTTTTTTTTTAAGTATTTGATCTCCCCTCGCGGGGGGTTTCCCTTTCCCCCGGAAGTTTGGTTAGGGGGCCGCCAGGGAGTTCCCGGCCCCCCCCCCCCCCGTTTTCACCGTTTCTTCAGTCTCACTGGTAACTCATTCGTGTGTCTTAACTTCCGGTTAATCCATCCAGTCGTCGCTCGTATCGATGAATTATGGCCAATCAGTGCTTGGCGCATTCCCGTTTAGAAATGAGAGATGGAAGAAGTCAATTTAAAAAAAAAAACGGTCAGGTAATACTGAATCATTGAGAAAGCTGTTTGTATTTTTCACTAAAAATGACTGGATTTCACTATTCGATTCTAGAAATACGAATATTTTAAAAATAGTTTTCCCCAAGAACTAGAGAAGAAAATGCTAATTCTGTTTTTGTACTTATAACTTCTTTCAATTGTATACAGTACCGTTGCACTTACATTGACCCAGATCTGTTATTATTATTATTCCAATTTTTATATCAATATCCAATTTGTTTCTGGCAGGTGATGCTATACTAGCAGAAAAACGTACCTTTGGCTGAAAAATTAATTCTTGGTTTAAGAATATTTCCCGACTAGAAATCTGATGGGGTCCACCTGACGGTGCATGGGGGCCTGATCAGGTATTTGTAAGGTTGGCTCTACGAGGTCGAAACTGACCAAGCCCTTGCGTGTACCTTATGAGGCTTCCCATGCGCTCTAAATAATCGGGTTGGAGCATCAATAGGGCTAACCTGATCAGTTGAAACTGATCACGGCCTTACGTGTACTCTGTAGGGTACCCCTCGTGCTGCAAATAGTCCGTTTGCGGCACCAATAGGGCAAACCTGATCAGGGGAAACTGATCATGCCCTTACGTGTACCCTGTAGGGTACCCCTCGTGCTGCAACTAGTCCGTTTGGGGCACCAGTAGGGTCACGCTGATCAGTTGAAACTGATCATGCCCTTACGTGTACCCCATGGGATTATCCATATAAAATATATGAAAA
>JAPYZN010002881.1:0-13276 GCA_030522865.1 Psyttalia lounsburyi | reverse complement strand
CCCCCCCCCCCCCCCCCTCCATAATAAAAAGTGCCTAAATTCTCGGGAAATCCCTAACTTGTATCTTGAAAAATTCATAACAATGTTCTCGCAACAACAGAACCCGGTAGAATATTCCCCGCTGCCGATGAATCGCACAAGGAACGTCGAAACAACATTTTCCACTGCTCCAATAACAAGCGACATTTTTCCAAATAAATCGAGCCAGGTATCAGCAATTGGTTATTACCCCCCAGATCTTCCCAAAATTGACGCCAAAAAATCCGCTCCCTCATTCTCAACTCACAAACTATATTCCCTCTGCATACAATTCCCCCGACCTCCTCCTCACCACTCGCTCCAAAATGTTAGTAAAACCTCTTCACCTATGACAAAACCCCAATGTACATACGTAGAACACGGGTACGATCCACCTTGCGGTTGGCGCGCATGCCTGACCGAGAACACACAGGGACACGGAGGAGTAACCCACGACCCCTCGGGTCTGTGCTTTGGGAGTCTTCGGCGTGTTGTGCCACGACGAGGATCGAGCTCCCCCGTGACTACGTAGTCACCCCGCAACCCAAACCCGTCGACAACTGCGTAACGTCAATCCTCCCCGCGGATTGTCCGCCTTTGCTCACTTTGAAACAAAAAAAAAAAACAAAAAAGAAGCAGAATTTTCGGAGGTCTCAGACATCTGGGACCACTGACATAGGCTCCAATGAGCCCAGACTGTCCGCCCAAATGTCAGCCTGATCCCCTCTAACATGGAGATCACCTGAATTCACATGGTGCAAGCACATGGCCATAAAGTCATGATTTTTCCAAGCACGAGGCGTGAAAATTGAAGCAGTGAATGGTGATGTTGGGTGGAGGCTCAAGTGCCTGGCAAGCAGTGGGGATGTTCTAATGACCAGAAGCTTCATCACTTGTGTGTGCTATGAGTGCAAAAAGTTACTGAAATAAGCCCTACGGGGGGGAGGGGCGGAAGGGGGTGTGTGTATGTGTACGTGTGTGCGTTGGGAGGGTAAAATTAAGTTACGGGGCTGAATAGCTGGATCGATGGTGCTGCTGGCTGCTGGTCGTGTACACTCTGGTACTTGTGGCATGTCCAATGCGGTATGAATCAACGGGATCATCGTGTCCATCAGTCCATGAGTGACGAGTGGTCCCAGTAGATTTGGCTTCTGGCTATTTTCAACGAGGGGGGGAGGAATTACACATTCCTCATAGCCATCGCTGCATGAATGTCATTTACAAGCCTCACTGTCACACAAATTGCCGATAGCTGTTGATGGACTACTTGGAACGAAGAACAATTGATTTTCCGTGTGATTGATGGAATGACAATTCCCCGAGCGTCGGCTCTGAGGCAAAAGTTTTTGGACTTTCTTGGTAAATGCCAGACATACGTGGGCGTACGTTGAACTTTCACACGGACCGCGTGATACGATCATTGACACTAGCAAAACATTCTCAGAATTGGCAGGGAGTTTTTCGTTTTTTTTTTCTCAAGCGGGATAAGTGCGGGGCGCTCTTGATAAAAGTTGTTGACACGATTGATGGGATGAAATGGGGAAAACTTGGTGAATTTTTTTTCACGGAATTTTATCAGCTTATCAGGACATCCGTGACATTTGGCAGAATGAAGTGATTAAGTATTCATGGAATCGCTTTTATGCGATAGATTCACTTGGAGAGGTGGGGAGGTCTTTGATGCTAAGTAATCGCACAATTTCCTTGAGGCATTGAGTTTACACTTGCTGAGGACTGCGGGGGAGAGGGGGGATGAGGCTTTGTGCATCGGGAAGACATTGCTCCATCTGCGCTGAAGGGTAATTTGTTAATTACTGCGCCAATTACATCGACCTGTCGATTATAACTGAGTGGAGTACAGTAATTACACTGATCAATTAGCGAACGACGAGGGGGCGTTGCATTGCTATCAGAGTGACTTCAAGGTCGCGAAATAATAGGGAAGTGGAAAAAATAAAAGAATAAATAACGGAATGAAAAAGAGTCCTGGAACAATCGGATGGAGTGTGGAGTGAAGAAACATTCCATTACTCGTATAAAAACTTCCTGAATGCACTAGGATGGGCAGGAAATTAGCAGTCACGTTGAAAAGCACAATTGTTGCTGATGATGAGCCAACAGTAGTAAAAATATCATCAATTAACTTGATGACTGACAACTCAGTTGTTATTGAGTTGACAGGTGTCACTCTGGTGTCACAGCGACATCGTCAGATACCAATAAGACACCGAGTTATTGTTGATAAAGTGGGGGTCACTGATAGTGGACAATTGGATAATGCAGAGACTGCGTTCGACCTTCAAGAGGTCGCGCACACCGACCGGGGCGGAAATGAAATCACAATCGAGTCTGGAAGTTCCCAAACAAGTGCGATCAGCGTCATTCGATGAGATACAGTTGGAGGCTAAACGTCAGGACAATCAGTCTAAACAACGTGATTTGTTGACAAAAATCAACACGGCATCGTCGTCATCATCATCGTCACCAGCAAGGTCGTCAGACCAGCGTCTGGCGACCCTGCGGGTGCCGCAGCTGCAGAATACCCAGCGATCAAAGTCAGTGGATGTCTATGAGAGGGGCTCACTGCTGTCATCATCGCCAGCGAGATCGTCTGGCTCCTCGGGATCCAGAAAGAGTGACACACCGTTGATACAGTTGTCCGGTTGCTATCACTGTGTCTGCGTTGAGGAGTGGAAGGCGCAATTTCTCAGGAAAGATGACAATGACTCCGACCCTGAGGACGAGGATCTCGAGGAGATTAGTATTGAAGTCATTGATACTCACGACGATGACGAAACGACGAGGGACGGGAGCCCGGAGATTCGGGTTACTCTCACCAATTTTGAGAGAACATCTGATTATGAGACGCCTCGTGGCAGCAGTGATGTCAGGCCGGAGGTTATACCTGGTGAGAGACCTCGAAGACTCTCACGACAGGAAGCTGTCATATCATTTCCCATTGATCTACCATCAATTCTTGGTCCAGATGATGACGACGAGGAGTCCAGGGGCGATGATGATGATGAGGACAGGGAAAACGAGGTGGACAAGTGTAAACTCGTGGTCAGAGATATTTTTCTAACTGTACCTGAGTTGAAAAGAGATCGTGCCGCGTCTGTTGATTCGTGTTTTAATAATAAAAATGGTAATGGTGATGGGGGTGACTGTCTGACTGTGCCCCAACAGAGCACTAGGTCCAAAAGTGTTGATATTGTTTTACCTACTGATCAACAGACGAGGTACACGGCTTTACTACCCAGCAAGGAACACAGAGCCAGAGGGTGGGTACGTCGGGTGTCTTAATGGAGTGTCTTTCATGTAGTTAGGGTATTGCTGTAGATTAATCCAGCACGAAAATGCTATTTTTTAGAGCTATCGGCGATGTAGGTGGATCACATGTGGAGAAATTCTGGGAACATTTTATGGGCTTCTGGGCAATTTGATGTCTCGGAAAATCTGTCTCGTGAAATTTAACGTACGGAAAATTTCGTACAATAGCGAATTCGCGGGAACATTCTATCGGAATTATCGCGATTTTCGGGTATTTTTTTTTTCATCACTCATCTTCAGTAGAACATTTTTTAAAGAAAAAAAATTGATGGAATTGAATTTTTCTGTGAAAGTTTTTTGATTGAGATGTTTTTTCTGAAAATTTTTTCTACCTTTGTTCATAAAAAACACATATTTTTGGAATTTTTAATGGATCTATAGAAAATAATTTTATGAAGGTTCCGAGTAGTTTTATGATAGCCGTAAAAATATCCCAGACGTTCTAGAAAGTGGTCCCGATAGAGGCTATAACTTTCTATGGATCTTCTCCGCTTGTTTATCGGCCAATCTGGTATAACATCCCAGTTTATACGCAAATTCAAGCAGGACAGAATTTCTATGAGCATCATTTTTTAAAGAATTAATTACGAAGAATTCCCTAGAATGAAACTAGAATTTCCCACGGGATTTGTTCATAATTTTTTTACTGCTTCGCACGTGTATCTCCCTCGCTACTAGAAAATAATTTCACGATCTCATGCTACCAAAAAAAAAAGTGAAGTCGACTCATATAAATGACAAATAACACGGAATATTTTCACTTCACCGTTGAAGTAAAAATATTGTTGAACTGAATAACAAAAAAATTAAGTAGAACATTTTATTTGAGTTGAGTGCGTGATTTAGCGTAGTGCCAGTTAAATATTCCGGTAAAAGCAGAATTTTTCAAGGCTCCACAGTAAATGATTCTACGATACTCTCGAGAAATTTCATGGTTCCCCTATAAAAATACCTTGAGCGCTCATAAAATTGTTCCCGATAGAGGCTATAAATTTCTACAGACATCCTCCAGTTGTTTATTGGCCAATCTCATAGAAATTCTGAATTCGTATTCAAAGTCGTACAATTTTTTCTAAGCACATCTTACTGAATTTGTAGACCTCAGAACAAATAATTTTATCAGATGAAACTAGAATTTCTCACAGGATTTCTTCATAATTTTCTTATTGCTTCGCACACGTATCTTCCTCGCTAATAGAAAACAATTTCGCTATCGCTCACTCTCGAAAAAAAGAGATGGCTGATGGTATCAATGACTGGTTAGCACGCAATATTTTCACTTCACCACCGAAATAACTTTCCATCTTTCCCCACTGATAGCTTCACCCGGTGCGTGGTACAAGTAACAGAGAGAAATCATAAAGATCGACCTTCCGGTTTTTCCCAATGACATCATCGAATGTTACACTCCCTTCAGCACAAGACCCTCGATATTTTTTTTCTCAAGCGTGCAATCCCATTCGCCTATTCCCATACGTTCTCTCAGAGTTCTTTTTCCCCCGTAATGTAATGCGAAACACCTCGAACTCTCCTGAGGGAGGGCGATTTTGGGGTATCCTAAGTAGCTCGTCGAGACCCAACGATAAAATAAATGAGATCCAGTCCAACCATTCTCATTTCGTTTCTTTATCCCTCATTCATTGGGCTCTCCCACTTTCAACGTCACTCCGACGACATATCTTTTCTCCCATTTCTCATGTCCCATGGTGTCTGTATTGTACTTCCGCTTATCCTCTTTTATCTCTTTTATTATCCGCCTCAATTGTGGGACATGAGAGGAAACTTCACTTCCAATAGCCATTATTCCCATTATCCGTGTTTGAAAAAGAACTTCGGGGGAAGTTTTCCGTCTGCACTGTCAGACCTTTTTTATTGTTTTTTCAGGCTTTGAACTCGGAGTAATTGAAGTTTAGATTTTTTTGTATGTAAATACTATAGACTCTCGTGATAGTCATGTTGATATCGGTTGTCATCTAGTAGATTTTTCTCAATGCAATTTGTTTGTGTATCCATGCATGTTGACTTGCGGACAAATTTTACACATAAATCGGGCGAATTCTTGAGACTCAAATCCATTTAAATTTTCGGTAGAAGTCATTCTATTGACATTCTTTCTATTAATCGCAGTTTGGTTACTGTACACGCCCCAGCGACTTTGGTTACTTCCGCCGGAACGCGTCTCATTATTTACGCTCCAGTGTTGCCGAATTCGCTCTACCCCTTCCGGGCGCGTGTACCGAGTTCCTGCAACGTTGCGTGACGTGCAAGTCTAATGCGGAGAAAAATCATTCTTCTGGACGAAAAAAAAATTGGTTTCCCCCTACACTGCGGAAAATTTATTGTTCTAAAACTGTTAAAGGTTTTGCGATAGTAAAACTAATGAAGTAAAGCTTTTCAGAATTTTTCCGATTTGCCAGTCCATCACAATTAACAAAAAGAAAATTACGCGCTGGTGTAAGTCCTCAATATAACCGGCTAACACCCGATAAAATTGTCCAACGAATTCGCTAGGTTTTTCTGTGAAATTTTGTTGTGCGTGTTAAAAGTGATATGGAAATGACAATAACTGTAATCAAATGTTTTTTTAACTTTCGCTTACTCTTTTCCATCTCTTCTATCATCCACCTCAGCAATGAGACACGAGAGAAAGCTTCAATTCCAATACCCATTATTCTCATTAATGTTGACGAAAGAGCCGGAGAGAATTCTTTTAATTAATTCCGGGAGTCACGGACGAGTTTTGTTTCAATGAATTGATTTCAGTTAGCCTTTTTTTCCGGTGACTGTATAGAAGCTTCTGTGATGGCTGAATATTTCACCCGAACTGTAGACACTCTTGCACTTACGCTTTGATAGCTCTCACTATGCCGCAGGCTAATTAGTGGTATCGTTGGGGGGGGCATTGGGGGAATGCAGAATGATATTACGTGTACTCGTTACGCTGGTTAATTTGGAGAATTTTTCAGATTTGATCAAGGACACTGTTACAACAGTGCAGAATTGTCAACAAGCAGAATACAGCAGTTGTTTCAGGGCTTCTTTAATGCAGTCTCAAGGCGAATTAATTTTATTCATTAATTAGAAGATAGAATAATTGAAGTTATCGAGTGATATTGTCAGCATGACAAATGATTAAGCTGAACTCTCTTGTGGACTATTTTTCGTCTCACACGGCATGATCTCTTTCCATTTGAAATTACTACTCTCAATTCTATTAATCTACTTCTTCTACAATTTTCATGTGTTCAATCGATATGCTACGTTTTAAGTGTGAATAATTGTAAGTGAAAATTATTTTTTTAATTAATATCTGAGGGAGATTAAACCGTCGGGTTATATACTTTTTATCCAATTATGCAATTTAGATGATGGGATTTGACGATCAACAGGTGAAAAAAGTAGTTCAGAAATCCTTTGAAATTCTGTTGGAAATTCTGTTGTTCTAGTTTCTATGCATTTTTTGTTATAAGTTTATGTACTTGATTTGTTTTCATACTTTATGATTTTATTTGCATATAATCTATTCTGTTGATATTTTCTTTGTGAAAGTTCCCTCCGAGAAATTTCTCGAGTTAAGCTTCGCTGAATTTTTTGCAAGGCAAACAAAAAGAGAACACTCACTTGCAAAGTTTATTCTGAGGTTGAAATAATGAAGAGTGAAACATTACATCCAATCGGAAAGGTTCAAATATTTTTTCATTCGCTCATCGGAATTGAAAAATTGTGTCACTACTATTTTTAATGAAATAGAATTAAATAAATAGACTAATAACAATTTATTGATTTTTTTACTCTTTCCTCAATTCGACGGATTAAATTGAATATTTAAATAAACGAAAATCAACCGTTAAAGTATCATTACATACATACTAGCGAAATTTCCAACAGAATTTTATAATAAATGCGAATATTACTAATTGAATATTATTCAATTATCATATTTATGTATGTATATATATTATATTATTTATGATTGTTAGCTGGTAGAATAATTCAGACAAATTGAATTATTGGAGGAATAGTTGTTGACCCAAACTTACGAAATCTGGAGATATAAATCATGAAGGTCAGATATTATATGGAAAAATTTTTAACATCCAAGGATTTCCACCCATGAAGAGTTTCGCGAGCAGTAGAAGTACAACTTTATGCAATATTTTTTTTTACAATTCGATTTTTCTACTTTCTGTTCCAACTCGAGAGGAGAGTCTGCAGTCCCGTGAACTCTCGGCTCTTGCGGGTGAAATTAAATTGAAAAAGTTGGTGGGGAAACGGGTTGAAGAGGACTATGTCGGAGTGAAAAGAATAAAAAAATGATGCAAGGCTAAAAAAAGAAGGGAAACCAATGGAAATAAATGCAAATTTTTTTTTATTCCTCAGAACTAACGGTGTCTCTAATATTTTTGACTATATGTATTCAACAATGAAAAAAATAGTGTGTGAAAGTCCATTGAATATCGAACTTGACTGTTTTTTGGATCAAAACGAAAAAAAAAATTTCCATGAAAATTTCGAAAGAGCTGAAATTTACCGTGAGATTTTCAACTAATTAACGTAAATTTTTGTTAAGTTCTTACATTCAAGTGGTAGAATATTTGTAATAAATTAAATCGTCGGAGAAATACATTTTGCCTGAAGCTTAGAGAACCCAAATAAACGGATGTCAGATGCTCTCCGCAATAATTCAAATCACTCAAGGATTCCCACCCCAGAAGACTTCCCCAAGTAGTTTAAGTACGACATTATGCAACATTTTCATACCATTCGGTTTTTCCATGTTCCGTCCCAACTCGAGAGGAAGGTCTGCAGACCCACGAACTCTCGGCTCTTGCGAGTGAAATTAAATTGAAAAAGTTTGTGAGAAAAAGGGGTTGAAGAGGACTATGTCGGGGGGAAAAGACTGAAAGAAAAAAAAAATGATAAAAGTAAAGAAAAAATTGTTGGGACAAAGGGGGAATCGTGGCTTTGTGATTTTTTGTTTAACAAAACTCACTCGAGGGGTGAACAGAGTAACTGAAATTTTTCAAAACGACTTTTACAAGGGGATGTGTGTGCTCCACGTAGATATTTTATTCGGTCAAGTTCTCCCTCCGTTCACATCAATTTTATTCCCCTTCCGGAAAGTGGATGGGGAAAATATATTTCTTGACTTTAACCGAAGTTCAGTGAATGATACGTAAATTAATGGGGTTTGTTCGGGGTTATCTCGGGTTATTGCAGATTTTAATTTGATTTATTTCATTTATCAACAGAGGAAGAGAGGAGGGTGCCAGTGGTAGCAGAGAGCCGAGATCAACACCGGATTGGGGACCAGATACCGTCAACGGTGAGCATCTGTGGGTGCCTACTGCTGCTTCTGGAGATTTCTGCTACGCCAATGATTGTTCAGTAAGTCGTAAACATTGAGATAGAATGGCTTTGGATATACCATTTACCTCGCAGGAGAGAATTTCCATGGGATAAAGCGAACTGACGGCCCATTTATCTCCTAAACTTTGCAAGATACGAGGAATAAGTATCTTTGCCTCGGCAAAAGTTTTATTCACCTCTGCTTTTATCATATTTTGTGGAGGAGTAAATGGAAGTGGACGTGTGAAATTATTATTCATTGGAAATTCTCTACTCGGTGGAAATTATATTTTTATTTAATTACGAAGTTCAGGAGGCAAAAATAAACAACTGGGTAATTGTATTTTTTCTATGACATTAAAAAATAATTATTTTTCTCTCGTGAATGTAAATAATGGCAATCATATTTTTCTTACGCTTAGAATA
Organism: Psyttalia lounsburyi; assembly: GCA_030522865.1. Taxonomy (NCBI): domain Eukaryota; kingdom Metazoa; phylum Arthropoda; class Insecta; order Hymenoptera; family Braconidae; genus Psyttalia; species Psyttalia lounsburyi. The sequence continues at coordinate 4,153 of JAPYZN010002881.1, read as the reverse complement.
ATAGAGGGGAACATATATTAAGGCGGAAAGGAGAATTTTTTGTTAAAAAACTGAAAACTCGAATTTTAGAGGAAGATTCTAGTGATTTATTTCCTCAATTTTACCAAATTCAGGACATAACTATTTTCATTTGGGAAAACTGTTATTATTCCCTAGTTTAACACATTTTGTGGGGAAGTAAATGCGAGTGGAACTTCGAAAAAAAATTACTCAATGAGTGAACATGCGAAATGAGTATTCCATGGAAATTCTCTGCTTCGCGGAAATTATATTTTTATTCAATTACCAAATTCAGAGAGAAAAAATTAACGAATGGGTAATTGTATTTTTTTATTCCACAAAAAAGGTGAACCTTTTTCTCTCGCGAATGTAAATAACGGCAACAATATTTTTCTTACGTTTCGAATAATAGCGAGTGATGTATAATAAAGCGAAAAGGAGGCTGTTTTTTTAATTCAAAAGTTGAAGACTTGAATTTTAGAGGGGGATTCGAGCGGAGGATTTCCTCAATTTGCAAAATTCATAAAATAAATATTTCTATCTGTTATTTGTCTCTAGTTTACCACATTTTGTGGAGAATTATTTTTTGTTCCGATTTTATGGCAATAATAATTTTTACTTTGAGTTCAAAATTTAGGAGGTAAAAAGCAAATATTTCTAAACAATGAGGTATTCCATCTTGAGGAAATGTAACTTCTGGCCGTAATATTTCACTTCTGAATCGAATAACTTAGTATGCGGCGTGACTAGACAGAAAAGGGGATTTTCTGACGGATGTGAGTTCATCATCTGGGCTCGGGACAAGGATTATAATCACATACGTCAGGAAATGGCTTTTTCTTCCGAGTACAACGCAATATTTCAAGCTTCCCAAGGCAGAAGCCAAATTGTTTTGACGCCGAAGTGCTCGTGAAAATTGAAAACATTTGTAGAATGTGAATAGGTGTGACATTTGTCTAACAATAGGGGACATAACAACTTCTTTGTCAGTTGATGAATTTCATTTATAGTTGAATTGTTGAAATTTTCGAATTGAAATTGATTTTCTACTGTAGACCATCAAAATCAATTTATTATTATTAATAACTGATCAACAAAAACTGTCGCCTATGAAAATGGATTTTCACTGATTCGTAATAAATCTATTTATATCCAGAAGGCTCCCGAGTATCGATTCCACGATGATGAAAAAATTCGACTTACGAGGAACTTGTTACGCTTGTTAGGGATGTTTTAACGATGTCGATCACTTATTCATGAGCAGAAAACATTGCAAAGGAGCTGTCAGTTTTCAAAAAACTAATTTCGAGAATATTTGATTCAATTTCTAAATTTAATAATTGACTATTTATTATTAGAGTACAAATCACCGACGGCAGTGGCCGTGTGGTTAGAGTGCTAGACTGGTATGCCAATGAGCCTGGTTCGCTTCCCGTCACCGGCGGTCAAAATTTGTAAAAATTCTGGCACTCTGATCTCACGATGCACTGCTGAGCGGGAGTCTCCTGAAAAAAGGGACGACTGTACCTGGCCAAGGTTTTCCCCTCAGGATGAGGTTTTTCCTTGGTCCTTGGCGAATGCGGTACTGGTCCTTGGCGAATGCGGTACAGCGGGGTCGGGGGGTGGGAAGGGTAAATACGTAAAAACCCGAGAGGGTATACGTGAGGACAGGGAAAAAAAATTTATTAGAGTACAAATCTGACACTCGAAAGTCCATCAAATACCGCAAAATTTGAGCAGAAAGTGCATTACGTAAAGAGGAATGCCTTCCGCGAACTAAAAAAAATCTAAAGGCGCTACAACTACTTAAAAACATCGTATTATTCATCCTCCACTGAACTTTCTCAACTTCTTTCAGGATAAAATAAAAAAAAAATACCCCAACCGAAAGAACCATTTTCAACGAAGCTTTTCACCTTCTCAAGCAAACACTCTCCGCCCTTTATTTTCTCACTCGGTATGCATTTGAATACTCTGCAATTCATAAATCCCCAGGTCGTTAGTGCTTTCCTGTTCTGGGGTCGCGTCAATAACTCGGTGTGTTTTAAGTCTCGCATTAATGTAGCATCGATATTCCCTTCGACACGAAATAACAAGCGAGTAAAAAAAATGTAACAAATTACTGGGCGTCAGCCCATCGTAATTGGAAAGTTTTTAAGGAAATCGCTGCTTTATTTACGCCCATAAAAATCTCATTTCCCATCCACTCGGAGTGTTTATAAACTCGCATTATCCGGAGGATCTTTTGTTCACTCTGTTGAGTAAACGTTTTACCTCCTCTCCTTTGCCCCTATATCACTCGTTGACTATCCACCAATATCTCTCTCTCTCTCTTTCCTTTCATTTCCAGGGTTTCAGATTGACACGCGAGAGTCGTAATAGTCGGACCCCCCGGGAGGGGCCAATGCGAGGGAAGGGGGAGGCAGAATCTTATTAAACCTCCCACTTGCATGAAATTACCTCCCCGGAATAATTATAATCTTCCGAAGGCTTGAGCAGAAAATTAAATGTCAGAAATATTCAGCTGGACTTTTTCCACTCTATCTCTAGGAAAATACCGCTAAAATATTTTAATTTTTATTTAAATAGTGTTGCAAAAAGAATTGTCAAAGTGAAATTTATTAAAATTACCTAGTTTTTGGGGAGGATGTGTCAGGGTGAGAAATTATTTATTTGATTTGCAGATACTTGCGGGAATCAAACGAATAAGAAATTAAAATATCTCGTCATAGGGTTTTCGGTCAAATCAGTGAACGTTCATTTTTATTTGCGTTTCTGTACACATTCGAGAAGGATATATTTTTTATTCAAACAAATATTGGTTTGATCCAAATAAAGGCTTCAGCCATTTTTAATTAAGCAATCCCGGTATGGAACAATTCACTGGAGAAACTTCCACTGGGACACTATAAAAATTCCATTCTAGTTTTTTTTATAATTCTAAAAAATAAAATGAAAAATAGAAATATATAGACATATTATATATAATATATAAAAAATTGTTCCTGCCAGGTATACGGACGTATTTTGAGATCAATTTTATCTGCTTTCAATGGTAAAATTCAAGAAAAAAAATTAACAATTCTGTTTGGCAACAAAATAATTTGTGTGAAAAAATAAATAACAGTGAGTTTGTAGAGTAAATAGAGTGAGTTTGTAGAGTTTTTTCTACAAAAAACTTCTACCGACGAAACTTTTTCGATTGATCTGATATGTGGAGGTTAGAGATGTGAGGTGACATCAGGAATGAAAAAATGTTAGATCACAAAGAAATGATTGCCGTGTGACAATCTCGTGTCAATAAATCGGTCAGATAACATTTGGTCACTGACAAATTCTCTATATAAATGCGACGTGACGGTCATTGTTTTCCCTGTCACCAAATTTTCTCATGCCTTGTTGAGTTTTGTCATGCCATTGTCCATCAGTTGAGTTTATCAGTGAGAAATTGAGTCAATAGAACGAGTGATTTTTTCATAACATTTTATCATGAAAAAGTAACTTTTTTCTGTTTTGTTTTTTTTTTATTTCAACATCTGTCGTGGGGTTTAGACTACTTAGATGCTATATGGTCGCCATAAAGTAAGTCGGTCCCATTTTTGCGGGTCTGTAATGTGACGTGTCACTGACAGTCATACGACCGTCGTATGATATGGTTCAGTCAGCATAACTTTTAACCTCAAACGAAGGAGTGGGGGTAACGCGATCATACGCAAAATAGAGGTGGTGGGGCAGCATTTCATATTAAAAGTTATGCTGACTTCAGTATATGTCATGAATTTTGCACGCATCACTAGTGGAGGTTTATTAAAAACAACTGAATTGACGACATTAGAACAAAATGTTGAAACTAACGAACATATTTAGACTGAAAGAAAATATAATTTTGTCAAATATATTGGTTTTGGACAATCAAATGCCTGAAATTCTTATAGTAAAATTCGTTTCAAATTGTGGTCAGAATAGTATATTGTGCAACTAGTGCGTAAAGTAGCACTTTTTCGCACGAGTTGTGCATCGCTTGCACGAGTGGCCGGCGAAACCGGCCACGAGTCGAAAAAGGCGATACGCACGTGTTGCACACCTAATTTTTTGCAATACCTGCCAAAATTCGCTTTGAGGGGAGGTTTGAGGGCAAAGTGGTTGTTTTGTG
>JAPYZN010002880.1:0-10714 GCA_030522865.1 Psyttalia lounsburyi | reverse complement strand
CTTCTAATTTTACAATATTGATTGCACTTGAAGATATTAACCCCTACAAATTTTCTAGACATATTATATGATAATACTTCCACAAATTCTTGTATCTGACAATCCATAAAATACAAAAAAAATGAGTGAGCGCCCATGGAGCAGTCTTCCACATGAGCTATCTTGGCGCTCTACTCAACGCTGATAGCTAACTCAGCTCGACTCAACAATTAATATCTCAGGCCCTACATGGAAACATATGATGAAAATTCCACCATAGATTCTCTGATAGACACTCTATCACATATATTTTTTTCTGATTTTTTAAAACGTGCCAGCATCTTGTTTTATAAACTTTTTATATTGTTTATTAACAAACATAGTGTAAATCTGATTTTGTCGTAGAATTGAAAATTTTATATGAATCTATCATTCATTAAAAATAAAAAAGGACTTTATCATTTTTTCCATACGACTGATATTGAGCGAGCTATAATTTTATAAACAATCGTCTCGTCAGAGTATCTTCAATTTTGAATGTTCGATAACTTTTAAAAAAAAATTTTTTCCATTTCCTTGCGTGTACAATCATTTTGGAACGAGTTCTACAATATATCCAAAAATGAACAAAAAGTAGTTTTTGACCTATTGAAATAGTGTGGAATGCCTCCTATGGGAGCGAGCTTGCCAGCGATCAACAACGTACCCCTAGTGATTTTAAAATTTACGCACCCTTGTGCCATTGTAAATGTTAAAAACCGGGATTGGCGGAAATGAGTAGACTAGAACATCTCTTAACTCACCCTTCTTTGCGTGACCCGCGACCAACGGCGTGGAAGTGGTGGTGTCTGGTCCCAAAGACAACACATGTTGACACAGAAGCACACAAGGGACAATACAAGGATGATGTCAAAAATGATCCTCAGTGATCCCTCCAACAGCTGACCCACAAATTTCCTCCAACCCCTTTTTCCGGTAAAAAAAATTATTAAAAATTTTTTTATGAAGAGTAATCTTCACGTGTGAGTGGAACTGTCAGAGAGGCCACTGAGTCACTTTAGTGAGGGGGTGACACTGGGTTCTCACCATGAGCACTGAAAGATTTGTAAATTGAGTTTTAAGTGCACTTTTCTTCGGACAATTCTCAGATACACTGTGTGTCGACCGTCTATGACTCAGTGCTTGCGAAACTGAGCCACAAACAATCGGAACCCGGTGATCGTGCCCACTTGCCAAGGTTAATACCTCTGACACCTTTTGTTTTGATGTTCCTCCGCCCGATATTTTCTAAATCACACGTAAATATACATTCGTTCGATACGTGGTAAATGTCTAGTGTGAGTCCACTTGACTAAATTTAACGAAACTTGGTGAAAAGGTAAGTTTTCTTGCTCCAACATTGAATTTGAAAACCGTTTTTTGGGGGAAATAATTATTGTCTTCGGGAACAGACATCACCACGTCTACGCCATTGGTCGAGTTATGCAAAGGGTGCTGAGGTATGTATTTTTTTAATTTGCGACAACCAGCATGATTATTTTCAACCAATTGAGATTTAGAATGAACATTCGAGCCACGGAAACTTGATATCTAACCAAGGTTCAATTTCAAGGTCCAGGCAGACTCAAACTAGAAATTTACCTGATATACTACCCATTCTTCGACGAGTCTATATGAGCTGCGAGAAAACTCGATTTAAAAATATTTATTTTTGGGAGAGTTAATAAAAATTTTGTTTGGAAATTATTTTATTTTGGGGCCTCTTTGTTAACATCTACCGGATTTTTTCACGACAAGTATTTTCTCATTTACGTATTTATGAAAAAAGGATAATTTCAACAATGTCCTGGAAAATAACTTTCACCCGAAAAGGAATACCAATAACAAAAAAAAAACCGAAAAGGCAGCCTCTCTTCAAACTCATTCAAGAGTTGTGAATTTTTTGTCTGGAAAAATTACGACTGAATTAAGTTACAGGAAAATCTTACTGGACATCCTTAAAAGTTTCTCATTGAGGTCTAAAAAAAAACTTTAATTAGGAGTTTATAAAGTTCTTTGAGAACTTTCAGCTCAGTTATTTGTGGGACGATCGAGCTTAAAAAATGTAATTTTCTCGTTGGGCGGAATACTTATATTTCCTGTGGGTAATTAATAAGTGGCATTGGTAAAGAGCTGTTTGTTTTCCCGCCTTGCATCCGACCAATGTTCCTAACAATCGATATATGGGGTAACAGTGGATCAAGGAACTCAATTATTTTGATTGGAAAAACTAAAAGGACACCTTAACATCAGAAAAAGTGGAAAATTTTCTTGGATTAGTGGGCGAATTGCAGATCACAGGTGTAGGAAATTCATTCATACATATCAAGAGTAAAAACATAAAAACGATTTTCTCTCAGTGAATCAAAAACCACACCGATGATAACATTTTGATCCACTCATCCCACTCATCCATCTAATTTTTCAATCTCGAGATTGCCTAAATATTTCGTGCGATTATTTAAGTGTTCGCTCCAAAAAACGTCTTCACAAATTCTCCCCCGTTACGCACCACTCCCACTATACCTCAACCACCAAGAATCCCTGAAACTTGACATTATGTACAACATTACCACATCCCAAGAAAAATACCAAGAAGAAGGGACAATTTAGTCTCCCTCATTCACCATTCGAATTCTCCTAGAACGAGCAAATGGAAGTTATGACACTCAGCCTCTCCATTCAAACCATACCACCGAAACTAACTCCCTCCCTGAATCTTCCTCTTCATCATCAACAGCATCACAATGGTGCAGCATCGTCGTTACGTGCTGTGGGGAATGGCGATGGTAGCCACACAAAAGCTACGGAAAAATCGCTGTGGACGAGATAAAAAGAAGCGAGAGAGCGATAGTGGGACGAGGAAATAATGACTTTGAAACCAAGAGCCAATCCCCCCCTATCTCTGAAATCACTGGGTCTCAGAATTTAAAAGCTGAGCAAACATGAGCGAAACTTATTATTCCAACCAAAGAAAAGCTCAATCCTGTTTGTCATTAGGTCGGTCTGTTCAGTGTTTCGCAGAGGGTACGATGCTTGGTGACCGAGACAAAAGAAAAGTGGAGAAGGTACGACAATAGTCTAGCCTGCTCCCCTTCGCTCAATCCCTCGGCTCACTTTTTACCTCTCCTTTCCACTCCGATGATAACAGCGGGATAAAGAGCGGAAGAAATGAGTGGAGTTAAAAGGTCCGTGGAAAAGCAACGAGCGGCCAATTTCTGAGGAATAAAAAAGAAAAGATTACGACATTACTCCAACAGGTAAAGAAAGCGAGAGAAAGAGAATTCCAGACTGAAAGAAGATGAAATGAAAGGAAAAAAAAGTATTTGAATTCATAAAGCTCATTATGGGATTGTAACGCTGGAGCAGTTGAAACCTTCAACCTCTGGATGAGAGATAAAAAGTAACATTTGTCGTCATTAACGTCACTCGTCATGACGGTTACATTTCCAAGTTTCATTCTTTCTCGGAATGAGACCAAAAAAGATAGAAAAAGAAACACTCGCGTTTGTTTTTTTTTAAAAAGCTCAGCGTTTTCTTTTTTTTCTATTTTCTTATAATTCGAACTCGTTTCAAGTTGGTCAACGTAAGACCGAGGAGAAGAGAAATGTCGGGGAAGTTATTCGGTGGGACATCAGTTGAAAGGAGGAGGGGTTTCTAAAAAAAAGAAATCCGAGAGAAAGGAAAACCGAAGTGTCGGTGGGAGGGGACGGGAAAAGGGATGGGGGAAAGAGAAGTTGAAAATGGCCCGGCGCCGTCGGCAAAGCTTCTCTCGATCGATCGAGACCTAGCTCTCGACTCCACTTGGAAAACCGAAGAGAGATCAAACACATCACCCCGATTACGTCGCGCGAGTCAGAGAGAAAATTAACTCAGAACTCGACGCGAGTGTTTCAGTTTCTCGTTTTTGTTTTTTTCATATTTCTTTTTTCCGCTCCTCCATCTGGTCTATCTGGTGCTACTGAAGTTATCGCAACGGACCAGGTCCCGACACTCTTTATTGACGTATCTTTAATCAAAGGGTACCTTTCAACGCTGAAGTGTCTAACCGATAGCGTCAGTCAGGGTGTGTAATCAGGGATAGTCTCGCTTAATTTTTATTATCGTGTATTTCAATCTCTCACGCCATGACTTTTGTGGAGAGAATAATCGAATGCTGGAGGGCTCATCACAATATCGAATTGCAGGGGTGATGGAAGTGGTAACTTTATAGTGGTACTTCGTTCTCGTGATATTTGAAAAATATTGGAGTGGAAGGCATGGTAGATGGATTTTTGGATGCGTTGCAATGGAAAATGATTCGGTTTTATTTTGAATGGAGCTCGTTTGTTGATACGAACCTACTTATCGTGGAACAAAGGAAAGAGTGTGATATTACTCGTATTATGCGTGATACGAGTACGAAGGGCTTACGATTATTATTATTGTATGAGTGAGAACTGACGAGAGAAAAGTGAATTTTCTGCCTACATGGACCGAAAGTGGGCATTCTAACCTCGCTTCGCTCGGTTAGAAACGCTCACTTTCGTCCAGTTCGGCAGACAAATCGTATTCAAACCTCGGGAGGAAAATCAGACAAGCATTCCACACGTGCTTACAACCCTCGCCTTCAGCTCGGGTCGTAATTTTGCACGTGAGGACGACTTGTCTACTTTTCCTCAGGGGCACCGTTCAATCAAGTGGTTTTAATTTCTAAACGATGAAATGAAGATAATAACCAAAAAGTCTTCCCTGTTCTGTTTGTCAGGATTTCTTCTCTGCAAGTTGGTATTAAAAGCATGTATGCTCCCTAAGCTCAAAAATTTCAAAATCGCTCCAAATATCTATTATTCCTGGTCTATTGTGATGGGCTTTTCTCACTCGTATGGTTGGCCAGTCCTAGCCTTTGGCTTGGACGCCAACGCCACACGAGTAAACAACCCCCTTGCAAAGAACCGGAATAAATACTATCACTGTGCCACTTAAGTTTTGTTCGTTAAAAGTAGTTGGGGTAAATATATTTATACCCCTCAAAATATCTTCCGATTTTCAACGTAACTTCCGTTAATCTCAATATTCTCAGCTCTGGTTTCATTTCGTTTTAACTGCGGTTGTTGGAGAATGGTTAGTATATCGAAATAATCGGTGTTTACATTAAATTTTGAAGATATCGGGGAAAAGAACATCAAAAGAAAATGTGTCAAAGGTATTTCTTAGTATATGGACACGTTTGTCCAAATTTTGATTGTTTGTGGCTCAGTTCCCTGTGGAGCGAACGATAGACGTTCGCTCCACAGGGAAGTTCTTAGGATCTGTGAATTGTGCAAAGATTAGTGGACTTAAAATTTAATTTTTGAATTTTTATTTTCTTTATGACGGATTTTTCCTGAATGTTCATGTTGAGAATCCTCGTCACCAAAGTGATCAGTCTCCTTAGTTTCCTTAGTATCCTTAGTCTTACGGACGTGATTAATTTGAAACGAATTAATAAGACCCAATTTATTGAGAAAAAGGGGTTCGAAATCGTCTCTAATCACGGTCCGTATTGTAATACTATTCATTTTATTTTTATTTTGCGATCGTTTTGTCAGGAGTGAAATACTGAAGTGTACCGATGCGAGGAAATAATATTTCCGATGTTAATTATTAACGAAGAATTTATTATAGTGATAAAGAAAGAAGTTTCAAGGTATCCAATTACACTTGAATGGAGAGAGATGGTGATGAATATGAATCGACTTTTTGATTCTAGTTTCGGTTTTATTATATTTTCTCAGGGCGGGAGAAAATTAAAAATGGGTGGAAATTTCTTACATATTCCCCAACCTAGAGTCAGCGTCCGCAACATTAGTTTCTCTGATGGTCTGACACATTCGTGAACCGACAGGAGAATCAGAGGAGTTGGATGGGTTGACTGTTTTATTTATTGTGGATCATTTCTGCCATCATCTTTGTGTTGTCCCTTCTCTGTATCTTTGTCAACATATGTTGCTTTGGGACCGGACATCACCACGGCCACGCCGTTGGTCCCAAGTCACGGAAACAGTGGTGAGGTAAGTGATGTTCCGGAACTCGTAACATTCGACCTAATCATTTCCGACAAACCGGATTTTCAAATTTATAATTCACCCAAGAGGGTCTAACAATACACCGAATGTAAACAAAATCGAAGATGGGGGAGGGGTGCTATTTATAGACATTTACTGAATAGCCTTTCAAGCGGATTGGCATTCGATTTCTGCGGTAATTTAACTGCCACTAAGACCCCAGAAATACTCCAACAGACAATTTTTCGACTAGTACAGACGGTCGAACGAGGATTCCTTGAAAGCTAACAACCTGCCAAATTTTTCGGCATTCGATTCCAGAAGAGATTTGATTTTTCCTACGAGCCTGTGAACAAGCTAAAATACGATATTTTAACTTCTACAGATCGTACGGCAAGGATTCTGTGAAAACTAAGGGTGAAGACCGGCTGTTTGGCGCTGTGGATTGAGTCTATAGTTCTCATGTGGCAGACCCGGGTTCGCTTCCCACGGGTTACACTAGTAAGATTCTAACTAGTATAAAAAGGCCTGATCAGTCGCCTGAATGATGTCTCCATAGAGATTCGAAAGGAGACGTTAAACAAATGAAAAAAAAAAAACTAAGGGTGATAGCCTGCCAAACTCCTGAGCATTCGATTCCTGATGCAATTTAGCGTCCTATAAGATCAGAAACAAAAAAAATCGTAGTATGCTGAGTCTTACAGACCGTAGAGCGAAAATTCATCGAAAACGAACGGTGATGGGCTACAAAACTGCTGGGAATTCGATTAATAAGATGATTTGACTACCTCTTCGACACCGTAAACATGTGAGAAGGCCATTTATCAATTCTTACAGACCACAGAAAGAAGATTCCACAAAAACTAAGGATAATAGCCTGCCAAACTCCTGAATATTCCATTCTCAAGATAACTCGACTTCCGCTAGGAGCTCGGGAATAAGCTCTCATTCGATTTTTTCACTCCTACAGATCTTAAAGCGAAGATTCTACGGAAAATAAGGGTGATAGCCTGTCAAACTCCTGGGTATTCGATTTCTGAGGCGACTTCACTTCCCCTAGGATCTCGGCAAAACGCTAAAGGTAATTCATTGAATCCTACAGATCGTAGAGCAAGAATTCCTCGAAAACTAACCGTGATACCCAATCAAACTCTTCGGCATTCGATTCCCGACGCGATCTGACTTCCCCCAGAATGCCGCAGATGCGCCAAAAGGAGATTTTTCAACTCTTGCAGACCGTAAACTGAGGATTCCTGGAAAACTAAAGGTAATAGCCTACCAACCTCTTCGGCATTTGATTCGTGAGACGATTTGACTTTCCCTACCCTGAGGAGATTTTTGTCTTTCACTAAGAAAATTTACTTTTTCCAATCAACGTGTGGAAATATTTCCATTTCTCTCAATAAATTTTCGTTTGCCGAATAAATTTATTTGGCAAAAAATATTGTTTCTCTGAAGGTAGGTGAATGCAAACACACCTAAACCCGATTTTTCATCTTATACAGTAGGTAAGAAGCCGTTAATGCATAATCCATCGAACTTTTGTCCAAGTGCCACAAAAAGTGAGCCGTTTCTACTTACGTGTTGTTAATTCTACCAACAGTCGAAAACGGACCAGATAAAATGCTATTGTGTTGACGGAAAATGATACAACATTTTTAAATAAATTGTGTACATGAATCCTTCTTGTCATGATGTCAAAAATATGTTTTTAAGAAAAAAATTTCGAAGTATTTAGACATTTTTATGCTGTCCTCCTGTAACTTTTCCCATGAAATTCCCCAGCCCTTAATTTTATTCATTCCACTCGCTTGAAACATTTCAATTTGAGAAAACAAAGGTCGAAATATCTACCCTCCAGTATGAATAATTAAAAGGTGAAAGAGGAATTGTCCCCCCACATAATCGTCAATTAATTACTGAGAGTGATGTCCCCTGAGTGAAAAAATAATTACTCCAACGGAGGGTTATATTCGTGAAAAACCATGGTAGTCTCAGTTGCTTCCGGGCGTACAGGATATAGCTGGATAATTGTTTTCGGGTCTAGTGGAGGCTATCCTCCATCAGTGTACATGGGAAAGAGGAAGATAGAGATATAAAGAGATTGGAATGAAATGCGAAACGAGGGAAGCGTCCGAGTAGTGCCGAGAGTTTAATCGACACGGTCACTCTCTCGCACCTGCACTCCATTCTTAATAGCGCAGCATCATCTTCAGGAGAGAAAACAATTCATTAGATGTGGTGAAGCTGCACTCTGATGTAGAATAAAAATATCAATTAAGGTAAAAGAAAAAGAAAAATAAAAAAATTAAGTTCAATACACTCAGAATAGTTTCATACTATTCAATTTTTTCTTCGAAATTTCTAGGAGAGTAATTGGTAGCCCTACCGCTCAGCTGTTAATAATATTTGCCCGTTTTCTCTGGATTGGCTGGAGATTTTTTTTATTATGCAAGTATTGAATGACAAGAAGTAACTTTACCAAGAATTTTTTTTTCTTTCTCGAAAACCTCCTTAAAAATACCAGTTTTCTTCACTTGCGAGACTACTAGCGCTAAAAAATGTCTTCTCTTAAGGTACTTTTGTAGCTTTTACTTGTAAAAAATTTGGCAATATGCTAGAGACACCAAATTTGGACAATCTGTTGTTGGCTATGTCAAGAAACTATTATCAAAATTTTAAGTTTTTTGCTACGCTGTTCTTGAAATATATGTGGTCAAGTATTGAAATTTCGACCTTTTTCAAAATTGGGCGTTGTATATGTCAAAAATGGCAGGGTCAAAGTTCTTAAAATTTTAGAAATAATTTTTTGAAGTACACAATACCAGTTGGAGCAATTTTGGTACCTGTAGTACATTGCGTTTTTCTTTACAAGTATAATCTATTGCGGAAGTACCTTAATTGGAGACTGCATTGAAAACTTGTTTTTAGAATAAAAAAAATGAATTGTTTTTCTCTCAAAGGTAGCATTTGTTATAAATATCATGATACAAGTCTCAATCGATTCATGTATATTTCAGTTTGTGAATAGAAAATATATGTGCAAGTAAAACAGAATAACTTTCCACAAATTTTCATTTATTGGATTAAATTTTCTTTTCTTGCCAAAAAAAAATGACTGCACCTTAAAAGTTAGAAAAATTGTTACAATTAACTGTACTGAATTTCCGAAGTTTGCATTTTTTCAGCTTTTATTCATTATTGTTTTCACGACATTCTAAATAAATGATTCGCAAAATCGGAAATAATTCGTACTTCAATGATTTTTATGAATACATCGTTCAAGTTCGTTCTCGTCGAACAGCAAACTTATACGGTGATATTCGAACAGAGGGGCTAATTTAAATAATTGAATGAATTACATTCGATTCGTCTAAATTTGCTCATTCATTGAAGGCGACAGTAAATGTATAAACGTTGTTGAACCATTAATTATTTTCTCAATCCTTCAAGAAATTATTGTTGTAAACAGAACAAAAATTAACCGTCCTTAAAGAGAAAATTTATGGTTAAGGTCTTTATGGCATAAAACATTTACACAGGGATACAACGAGATACCTTACACTCTATATAGTCCAGTACTTTTGGGAGTAGGATCGAGGGCTCCCAAGGAATCAGTAAATGTGAAATGTGTTGATGGGCTTTGAATGAAAAAACATTGAAGATTTGGTGAATTTTTCGGATCAATCTGATGTGGAATTTTTTCCGCGTTTCTAGGGATTTGAGGCAGTGACCTGAAATTCTTGAGACAGCTATCAAGCTCGTGGAATCCTCTGGGAGATCAAACTCCCTCCGTCAGTGAGTTTCCGGAAATAGAGAATTGAGAGGAGATTCCAAACAGTATCCCGATTCGAAAATTTCACGAAACAATGAATTCGGAAGGACATTTGAAAATTGCATGTTATGGATTGATGTTGGCAACAGATGAATAAAGAACAAAATTAGAAAATCGAAAAATCTGTGAATCTGTGTAGTCCTTCTATTCTACTCTCTGTTTTTTAAATCATGTGAAGCATTGACGAAAAAATGGGAATAAAACTTGTGAAGAGAATCACTCGAAAATAGAGGTATTATCTGGTAATTTTTAAATTACAATAACTTGAACGTAATCTTAAAATAGAATAAATAACAAGGTCTGTTGAGATCAAATGTGCGTTTTAATTTCATAATCCCCATGCATAATAGACTAGAATGTTACTTTTAATGATACTAAACCCGGATATTAAAATAGTTACGAACAATACATATTTGTTAAGCCGCTTAGAACTGGGGGGAACGGGAGCGTACAGTACCCCAATGGCAGAACTGTACGGGTTTTGTACGAGATTTCTTTATTATACATGCGTACTATAAAAATATCAGCGCGTAAAGCGCTGCTATTAGAGTGCGCTGTCCTCCGCTGAGAGGAAAAATAACTTTTGATAAGATGATTTTTATGAAAACTTATATGACTCAAATTTATAAAAAATTGAACTTAAGGATGAACCGGCGAGGCTCAAAATATAAGAAAAATAGCAGCCAATTTTGCGAAATTATTCCCTACAATGTTTGAATATATGCAGAAAGTGCTCGTAAAATTTCAAGTTGCTGAAGAGCATGGATGAAGTGCAATAAATTGTTGAAAAAATGCATTTTAACCCGTGCTCTTATGGCGATTGCGAAACAATAAG
>JAPYZN010002879.1:0-10714 GCA_030522865.1 Psyttalia lounsburyi | reverse complement strand
ATAATTTCTTCACGAGTGGGTCGAACTGATGGGTGGACAAGGGTATCGTTACGGTGAGGTGGGTCTTCATCGTCGAAAATTCACTCATCCCGTTGTGATTCCACGATGCGATGGAAGCAGAAGACGGCTGTCTTCGTGAAAAAATCAAAAACTATTCTACATTGAAACATGAATCGTAATGTCACTGTATGCAGACCCCCAAAGCCACCAGGGAATGGTGGACCTTCCTAAATCGTAAAATCAGTAATCAAGAATTCAAGAACTCTCGACGACAGACAACGCCATATATTAACCTACAAAACTTTTACAAAAATACATCCCACTATTTACAAATATAATCCTAAGTACAATTTAATTCAGTCATGAAGCTCGCATTTGTTGTCAGAGGCCTTGATCAGCTTGATGACGTACTGAATCATCTTGGCAAGGTCTCTGTGTTGATCCTCGTCAGGCATTTTGTCCAGTGACAGGCGGCCCAGGACCTCCTGGAGGGAGTGAGCAAAGCCAGCAGTTCTGGCGATCAGCTTCGCCTTCTGATTGTTAGCCACCAGAGACCACAGGATCGATGCAGCCACTCCGATCTCACTGAAGCTGCCGTTCTTCAAAATCCAGTGCAACAGATTCATAAACTCGATGGAGGAGAGGATCCGCGGCCTATTGGAGACATTGAACACCAGATTCCGGAGGATCGACAGGGAGAGGATTCTCTGAGTTGACGAGGAGCATTTGGATAAGTGTATGAGGACCTCAAAGGCATCAGTGGATTTTGGAACGCACATCTGGCCCTCCTCGTAAAATGTAAAATCAATCAGGAACTCGAGACAGTAGATCTCGATCAGCGGCCAGGGCTTGTTTCGCTTTGTCGTCAAGGGGTGGATTCTCGTGAAGAGCTGGAGGAGATTGCTCTTGGAGATGGCCACGCGACACTCGTGCACGTGAACAGAATTCCTGAGGACGTGGAAGGCGAAGTGCAGCCGGTGATTGTCGAATGATTGACTAGCCCGGTCGATCTCTCGGGAGATCAAGTGGATTATTACGTTGAGGAGGGAGACTGTGTTGGGGGTCCTCCGGAGGCCGGTTCCTGGGAGGGTGGTTGTCAGGGTCATTGACTGGGCAGCTGTGGAATAAAACCGATTATTTTTCTTGGGAGTGATGAATTGTTTCAGAAAATATTCAATTGAGGGGAGGATGTCCGAAGGTATCAGTGGATTCTCAACTCTAGGCATCTTCGAGAGTCCCCTAACCCTCGAGACAACGAAAACCACTGAAAGCTTCCCAAATTTTGCTACGCATCCGTCATCCCCGTCGTTCCATCAACCCCGAAAAACCCTTCGACTATCCCACATTCCTCCCAAACAATTAACCCCCAAAATCAACTCCAAAAAATCACAATCTCATAAATACCTTCAGGACACTCGGTGGTAAGTGTCGCGACCATCTTCAGAGCGGCCACGATAGCCCCATCACTCAAGGAGATCCACGCCCACAGCTTGTGCACCATATCGGTGACTCCAGCTGCCGCCAAACTCCTCTTCACCTCCCCAGAGCCACAAGCAAAGTTCATCAGCAGCACCAGAACCTTGCTCACATCATTGAGCATGGGTCCCAGTCTTTTCTCCCTCTCCGAGTTACTCTTCTGCGGCTGATGAGGCTGGAGATTGATCTCCGTATACAGCTCCTTCAGAATCATCAAACAAGTCAGCCCCAGCTTGTCCTGCATAGCGCAGGCCTTCGCCTCATCACTCACGCAAAGAAGATTCGCCAAGGTTCCCATGATGAGATCCTTATCCCTCGACATTCTACTCTTTTTCTTGCTATTCGCGTAATTGTGGGCAATCATCAGATGCATCAGAGTCCCACAGATTCTAGCCCCAGCGGTTTCCCTCTCATCGCCCACTCTTCCCTCCACCTTCCCCTCCTTCTGCCCCACCAGGACATGCTGCAGCTTGTCCTCCATTCCCTCTCCCCCGGCAGCCATCCCATCGAGAGCCTCACCAATCAGATCCCGTCCCTCGATCCCCTGCCCCAGCAAGAAGCCCAGACAAGCTATGGCACTCATCCTCAGTTCGCCGTCCCCATCCTCAACTCCAAGACAAAGCCCCGAGACCATTGTCTCCGGCCCCACCAGCTCCACCGCCGTCTTGATCGCCTCCGCGTGCTGGCCCTCCGTCAACGACAAGACACTTATCAAATTAAAAACCTCGGTCCACAGCCGCTTCCTCATCCCCATCTCCCGACACTCGCAATCGCATTTCAGATAAGTCATCAATAAATACAAGAAGTCCGGGGAAAAGGTGACGGAAGCCGCGAAAGCCTCGCAATGACTGATGCAGTTGGTGAGAACGGTGCAGATGCTGGTGAACATCTGGAGGACTTCCTGCTGCTGGGGAGCTCTCATTCCCTTCGGAATTGGTCCAAAACAGCTGACGAGGTACTTCTCGAGGGAGCTCTCGTAGATCTTGCTGACTACGTCCGACTCCCCCACGACAATAAGATTATTGAGAAGACTGCAGACAGCTGTGACGAGTGATGGAGTCGTCACGAACTCTGGGAGATCGTTGATAGAGTCCTTCGCGGATAGCATCAGCAGTTCGTCGTGACAACTGTAGTAATGAAGGACTGATCTGGGCGCTGTAGACCTGGAGGTATCGCTGTTATCGGAATGAGAAGCGTCCTCTGGAGGCTCCAGAGTGGCTGGCAGATACAGGTTAGAGCACAAGAGACTTATCTCGTAGAAGACGTTTGCCTGCTCTACGTAGATGATGATGGCGTTGGATCTTAGGGAGTCGCAGTAGTTGAAGGAGGAGTATTTGGAGTTCTTCACGAGGTGCCCTAGCGCCATCGCAGCTTTCTCCCGGACAATGCAAGACTCATCGCGGTTAATGACCACCCGAATGAGGGTCTGGCAGAGCTCGTTGGGCGCTATACCCAGGGCGTGCAGTAGGTCCTGGCCGTTGTGGGGGGCGCGGACGAGACCGGCTAGCAATTGCAGTGCCGAAGCTCGCACTAGAGGATCTCTGTTCGCCCACAATGTTGGCAGCCAGTTTAGGGTTCTTCCGTTGTCGTACCAGAAGGAGACCTTCGTCTCCATGTGATCCAGCAGGTGATTCAGACAGATTATCGAGTTCTTTGTTATGGAGAGGCCCATGAAGCTGACAGCGCCGTTACCGTGGAAGGAGACTATCAGCTCCATGAGGGAGTTTCCAAGAGTTGTCACCAGGTGTTTGTTGCTTTGGATCTTCTTCCATTTTGCGTCGCTTGTCAGGTACGTTAAGCAATTCAACAGCCAGTCCAGGTAAGCCAAGTTGTAGAAGTGCTGTTGATCGTTGGAGCAGAGGTTCGCGACGATTATCTCGACAAAGTCCTCGAGATTGTCCTCCGGCTCGTCAAGGCGCTCTCGTCTTTGGAGGTTAATGCAGGTGCGAACCAACTTCAAAACTGACTGGTGAACGTTCTGGTAGTTCTTGTCTAGGCTTGCCAGCAGATCGGCCAGGGATCTTGTCATGTGCCTCATGGTCTTTGATATCCACAGGATGACCCCTGGATCCTTCGTGATGGTGATCAGACTGTTCAGGAAGTTGAGGACATCCACGAAGAGACCGCAGTCCTCTTTGCTCGTCGGGTGGGACAGCAGAAAACGCTCGAACGATTGCTCCCAGGGCATCGACGTAAAACTTATGAGACTCTTCTCGACGCCATTCAGGTCCGACAATTTGATGTACATCCACAGGTAGTCTAGGGCGCATGTGACTTCATCGTGAGTCGTTGAATTCTTAATGTTGAAGAGTTGTTGTTGCGTGTAGAATCGGATCGACGAGTACTGGAGGGTCGACAGCTCCTGCTGTCTGATTTTTAGGTCATCGTCAACCTCGGAGTTGTTGACGTTTTCCCAGAGGGACCAGAGAATGTCCTCTCGGTTGTTCCATTCCCAAGACCAGAATTGCCGGAGGAAGGTCAGCGCTAGGGGATTGCTCCCACAGATGGCGGAGTCGCTTGCTTTTCGGTGGATACTCGTCTTCCAGTGGGTCTTGCAGACGAAGGGAATTCTCATTCTGGTTATCATTACCTCAGGAAGCGAAATCATTGCTTCAATGTTCATCATTTGGTCGTGAAAAAGAAGGAGGAACAGCAGTTGAGACGTGTCTTGTTTAATTGTTTCGTGATTTGGGAACAGGAACAAACCTCTCAACACACTCGTGAAGACGTTCACGTCACCTGCCAGTTGATGACGAACTGATAACTGGGTCGAGGCGATGAGTTTGAGAATTGATACAATGGGAACGACGGAGTCCGGGTAATTCTCAAAGTCATTCTCGAATAAAGACCTCTCGAAGATATCGAGAATCGTCTCGAGACCGTTTTCCTTCAGGAACATCTTGTGGAGGGAAGTGTCCGTAAGCATGACGGACATCTGGATGAGGGCGGACTTCCTCACCTTAGGCTCGACATTCGGCATTTTCAACATCTCCAGGACTGACAACAGATTACTCCTCTCGTAGGTGCCGTCAGGCTTCCTGAAACAACTCGGTCGCTCCAGGATCAGAAGAGAACTCAGCGGCAGTCCATGAAGAGAGGACAACCTGGGACGTTTCGATGAGGAGTCCTTCTCCATCCCCAGCAGGTAGATCAGCCTGAAGACACTCTCTTCGCGGATGGATCCATCCGACGAGAACAAAAGTCTTAGGTTTCCTTTTAGCACTTCGAGGTAGGTCAGCCCGATCTCCTTGTACATGTCGGGGTCCAGCATCTTAGAGACGCACTGGCCCAGAGGAGACCCAGTCCCTGCTAGACACTGGAGGAGAGCAAACACTGGGTGGAGGGCCTCGAGGAAGCTTGCCCACCCAGTCTCCCCCATGTGAACTTTCCCCTTGACCAGAAATATTAGAATGTCTTCGGCCAGACCCTTAATTCGTTCTCCATCATTCACTCCATGGCAGATGATCTCCGTGAGGATGTCCTTGTCGAAGAGGAAGACCACCGATGTCCAGGTGAATCTTCCTCGTGTTCTCTCGACTCCTAGAGCAGCAGATGCTAGATATCTGCACTCCTCGTAGGTCTTCAATCTGATCTCTTCGTTCCCATGGGACATCAGCTGCAACAGCAGCCTTGAAGACAAGGACTTGTCCTCGGGGCTGAAGTCTTTGAAGCTCTGGAGGATTGAAAAATACCTCCCGATGATGGAGTAGTTCCTGTGGTACTCCAAAGATCTCTTCGAGAGGTACACGCTCTTGACAAGATCTCCATCCTCGCGTGATTTCAAAAGGGAAACCGCAGATTTTATAGATCTCGAGAGGAGCCTCGTCTCCTCGAACATCCTGAGGCACTCGACCTCGTCTTCCCCTCGGAAATGTCTCACGTACTCGTGAAGGGTCGCATGGAGTCCCGGATGGGTGAGGTAGATCGGGGCGTCCATCAGAGCTACTGCCAAAGATATCTTCAGTCCCCCTGGGAGGACGTAATCCGAGACCTCCAGAGGAACCAGTGACGACAATAACTTGGCAGTTATGGAGAGCAGCTGTAAGTAGGTGATCCTCCAGTGGTCGATCGTGCTGTAGCTCCTCAGGAACTCCAGCACATCTCCCAGGAGTTTCATCAGGGCCTTCAGATCCTCGTGGATTTTCAGGGACAGACCGTCTGCGCAGAGCCATATCGAGGGCATCAAGCTCATCCTCAGGAGCTCCACCAGTTCCGAGGACACGTCCAGCATCCACTTTATGGTCTCCAGGGGGCGGTCAGGATTCACCTGGTGATTTAGCAATCTTAGGGTGTTTGTGAGGGTCTCGATACAGTAGTTCGGGAGGAGCATCTGCTGAAGCTGGAGGACAGACTCGTCCATGTCCAGGTCTTCCTGGCTGGAGTGCCCCGAGGACGAGCTGGACTCGTCCTTAAGGGCTCTCTGACGTTTGTTGGCGACGCAGGGGTCGCAGTAGTAGTAAATTCGGAAGCGGAGGGATCTCGTGAGCTTGTGGAGGGCTTTTAGAATTGTTCTCAGGATCTTCGGGTCCTCTGAGGTCTTCAGGAAGTCCTGGAAGATTGAGATGATGGAGGGACGCTGGAGGAATACCTCCGCAGGAAAATCCTGGAGCATTACGTTTGTTATCAGCTGACAGGTGTGGGTTATCAGGCTGGGGTCGGTTTTGTTGGTGAGGGCTTCCTCCACTGCGGAGAGGACTCCTCGGTCGGACGAGACCAGCGGCTGCCAGGGCATCACCAGCCAGCGAATTGAGTTTTCGGTTCTTTTGCAGACGGGCGTGTGCAGGGGAGAGGGAAGCGTCGCGTCTAGGAGTGTTGGGGCCTCGGGGGACGGCACGCGAGGCTGAGGAGGGGGGGACACGTCGCGATCCTGGGGGGAAGGAGGGAGATCAGTCCGCGGGGACCGGTGGCCGAGGGAGTCCTCGATTTCGTCGAGCTTCTGGTGCCAGGAGGGCGAGAGGCGAGCTCGGAGCTGGCGGAACTCGGCCCTTGTGCGGGCATCCTCAAAGGGCGCGGTTTTGTTAAGCTGGAAGATTTTGCGGGGTCATTCAGGGATTTTTGGTCACTGGGGGCGAGCCTAGGGGTCGTTGACTGAAGAGAGAGGAGGATTGCAATTTAGGAATGGTTTTTTGGATGCGGGGTCCAGCAAGGTTTTTTGGTTTCAGCTGGTTTTTGGGCTTATTGAAAACTAGATTATCTCAATACCAAGTAATTTTAGGGAAAATTGTTAATGAACTTTTTTATGTGAAATTTAATGCTCTATAAAAAAGTATTTATCGCTTTTTCTGTTAAATCCAGTCATTCTGAAGATAAATCAAGAGTTCAAAGAAATTAACAGGTTCGCGCGATATTGACTAGTCTTGTCTTCAACCTGCAATAACTCAGGATCGGCAGAGTGAAATTCAATGAATGTAATCTCATTTTGAAGATATTTTTTCCAGCTTCAATATGAAATGAAACTCGTTCAAATCGCATCGTTAGTTCCGAAGATATCGAACATCTAACAAAACCAATTTTCCTCATTCTCCTCTGATTGTTGAATTCAAGTCGGATGGTTGGACAAATGTTTTTAATAATTATTTGAATGATAATTATTGAATTAACTCACCGAAATCAGGTAATGAATCAGATCCAGAACTCTCCCAGGATGTGGAGCTGTCTCAAAAGAGAACCAATTGATGAGTTTTGCGAGGAGTTCTCTCTTGACTCCTTCACAGTTGCAGGTAAATCCATGCTCCAACTTTGATATTATATTCTCAAGAGCTCTACAGCGAATCTCCTCGATTTTATGACCTGAAATAAACCATACCGACCTCATTAACTACTTAATTAATTAATTGAGATACCCAGAGATCACTATCAACAAATTTGGTACAATTCAGAGAGAAAATGAGCCATTTTTTCACTCTCCAAACTATCACTTTCTTTCAATGAACCCTTTTTTTGTGCAAATAAAAATTATACAGGGGCAGAACGGGTCGACCACCTGCTGGAGGAGTTTCCCGGGCTTTCTGGGAACCCTTTAGACTCCAAAATATTTCGGAGTGAGAGGACTCTTCCCTTTTTTTTCTGCTGTCCTTCCATCTTTCATTCTCTTTTGGTGCAATTAATGGTCAATTGATTAATTCTTACCTAATTTCTGTACATGAACACTCGTAATTGTATTGATATTTGTCATCCTGTCATTGCAGTTGGAGCCGATTGAAACATTTTTAGGTTAATGTAAACAGTTATCTCGTGAAAACGAGCCTGTCGATTTATTTGAATTGCGAAGTTTTGTGGAAACTCTCCAGTTGTTCAACTGAATAAAAATAATGAGATAATAAAATGAAGATAAATTGATTAATAAATAAATAATGAAAATAGGCAATTGATTTTTTTAGGGAAAACTCAATGTCTCGGGAGCACCAGAATAAATTCTTTAAATATCTCTTTTATTAGACAATCCTAGGACCTAGTTAGCTTCTTTATAAGAATTAATACATAATTTGATAGTAACAATCACTCACAAGATACCAGGTTTTTTTGCAATAGCCCTTGTGCTAGTCTTTCACCTCCTATTATATTAATTCAGTGGCAATTTGACATTTTTGATACAGTGAGAAAGAAAAATAATTTTTGCCAGATTTTTATTTACTCGAGAGAATTATTTGGCTTTTCCGAGGCCAGTTTCGTCAGACGATTACCCAAGTAATTCTCATTGCACTCTGATCATGACAATCATTGTGCTCTAGAGGATGATTATATTGCATGTGACCTTGGATCCAGCCCTCCGATAATTGATTTTCTCATTTTTTATTATATTTTCTTCGTCTTTTCTTTCTTCGATTTTTTTTAAGGGCCGGGTGTAATAATTTATCACCTCGAAATATCCGTTACTCATTACACGTGAAATACTGATCAAATTCTGAGCAGACATAATTTCCGACTTTCAGAAATCCTGCTTGGAGGTCGGTAATTGGATTTGCTTATGATTTAATAGTTATTTTTCTTGTAATTAGTCACGGGGATGGCGAGGTTACGAACTATTACAGCCGGGCCTTAAGTTCAGAAATTATTGAGGAGGTTCATTGAAACTCCTGATACATCCAATCATCCTCTGGAGCAACATAATTGTCATGATACAAACCTACCAAAATCACCCGAAAAATACTTCCAGTCCTCCCCAATTATTAAATCTCCAAGAAAATGTTGAAGATTCAACAACTCCTCAACCTTTTTCTCCCTCAAACTCATAACCTAAAAAACTGCCTCTCACACTCCAACAATTTTGCAGCAGATTCCCCACGTCATCTCCTGAAAGCCCTAAATATTCTTGAAGTAATTCGCGTAATTATCGGTTTCGTGATCGTTCGATGTTAGAGACAAGTCGCCGGTGTTGCAGGGAATGGTGGGGATGGTGGATCCCTGAAGTGTGAAGCCATGATAATCCTCAGTAATGAGGCCAGCTGGAGTCAGTGGAGATGGAAGATTGGAGGTTGATCCGTGGGAGTTATCAAGAAGACTGTCGGGGGTGGCCTTCTCCATTGGATCCATGTCAACGCTGGAGAATTCACACTGAGCATCGAGACTGATTAAGCTGGTGTCGTCGTCGGGTTTGCTGGTATCTAGACAGCAGTCGACGAATGGAGGGAAGTCGAAGGTGGGCGATGGGGTGATGCAGTCGTCGATGGAAGGATTCTTGGCGTATGAAGCATTCCTGCCGCTGTCTGCCTCATCCAGTTCGACGTGGTGAGAGTAGAGCTGAAGAAAAAGGGTGAAAAAACGATTGTTGAGGTGATAAAAATGATGGAGTCAATGGTTTTGTAGGTTAAATGATTGTTGAGGATTGAATTAAGAGTCGAGGATACTTTGACTTGAGGGCCAAACGTCTCTGAGAGCAAAAGGGAGTTTGAGAGGAGTTGGTGGACTGTTGGTCAGCAGAGCTGGGGAAAAAGCCAAGGTCTGTTGGATGGGCTCAAACGCTTTGTGGAGTGAGGAAGGTCTGAGGAGGTCTGAGGACACTTGGAATTAAAGGCCAAACGTCTCTGGGAGTAAAAGGAGGTGTAAGAGAAGTCAAATGTTTTTCAATCTCCAACAGGAATCAGGAGAAGCTGACAATCGAGGGTTAAATGTCTTTGAAAATAAACCAAAATTCCTAAAAATTGGAACGTCCCAAGGCTTTTCCCAGAATTCTCTAAATATTCAGTACTGATTATTGTAATCGAAAAATTACCTACTGATAACAAAATAAACCCCTTCACTCAGTCAATCAAGCCTCCCCCACAGCCTACCTGTGGAATAATCGGCGGAGGGAGTTTGTAGACCTCCACATCGTCGCAGTCGATGTTAGTGGGTACTCTCTGGCTCCTGGAGATGATCAGCGGCGTCTTCTCGAGGCCCACCACCACCTCCTCCCTGATCTTCTTATGAAACTCAAGGATATCATCCTGGAGCTTCCTAGCCTCGGCGACGACGTCGTCATTCCTGGCCTTCAGCTCGTCCAACAGAGTTATATCCTCGCACATCATGTGGAGGCTCTCGCAGATGGTCAGAGCTGACTCCCAGGTATTCGCTGGCACTCTCTCACCGGACATGTACGCATTGAAGTCCTTCTCCGACATGTTCAGACTCTCAGCCGTTAAATTCTCAATGAAGGAAACGGCGCAGCACAAATTCGTGAAGTAATAGCCACCCTCGCCTGTCATCAGTCTGCTGGCATTGCAGAATCTCGTGATGAAGTTGATGTTGCTCTTGAGTCTCGCTGGATTGGCCTTCAGGACAATGAAGATCAGGGCTGGAAGAAACTCATCAGCAGAGGCTGGACCACCCACCGACTGCTGGAGCAATTGGAAGATATTCCTGCAGCAGTTGACGACACACGTCAACTTCTCCTGGGGCGCCTTTGCTGAGTCCATGTTCAGGAGGTCAGTTATTGAGGTGTACACGAGCTCTCGGACCTCGGGGCTTGTCTCGTGAATTCGGCACTCCAGGTTCTTACCACTCACCCAGTTCAGCTGGCGAATTCGATTCTGGATAGCGAGGTCTTTCTCCTCGTCGATTGTGAAGGGGGGACAGAAGAGGACTCGGTAGAGGAGGGTCATCGAGTGCCTCTCCACGTAGTCCAGCAGTCGCTCCTTCACCTGGAAATTGGGGGGATTTGCATTTTATCAAAGGACATTCGTTGTCTTCACCAACTACTCTGACTCCCTTAATTAAGGCCCGTCTTCTTGAAAATCTTTCATACTTTTTCCCCACAATT
>JAPYZN010002878.1:0-10720 GCA_030522865.1 Psyttalia lounsburyi | reverse complement strand
AATGGCATAGTTCGCCACTCCCTGAACGTAACATCACTAACAAAAAATATAGTTCGGATACACGTGCGGCGGGGTGTTTCAACTCGTGTGATTGGCAGCGCTCGGCTTCGCTTCGAGCCGCCAACTTCACACTCGTTACCACCCCGTCGCACTTGTATCGAAATATACTATTCTAGTGAAGGTATTCTGCTTGAGGAGAACTCTATTCATCTCCTACAACTGAATTTATACAATAGAGTAAATAATTCGTTTCAGAAACTTATTAGCTGGTGAACCTGTTAAGAAAGTTATTCGTACTAGTTATTCAGTTTTAGTGACATCTTTATGCATCTCCGCAAGTGAATCCCTCCAGCGAATACAATGATTACACAATTATTTTATCACAATTTAATGAGAAAATCTCGGAATTGTATATTCATCCTCTCCATCATTAATTTCATTCATTAATTCAAAATTTAAGCGAATTGTGAATTTTTCGGTTTATTGTTCCCTCGTAATTTGATGAGAGAGTGAATCCAAAGTGAAAATTTCCATTTATTTTTTCAATAACAATTCGAATGAATGAAAAATCCCAATTTACGAAATCTTTTTTTCTCATTTCTACCCCCAAACTATCAAACTTCCTCAGAATTGAGTTCAAAAATTTAAATTTTCAAAAAGTATTCTATGAAAATTCAATATCATCCTCCCAAAAATTCCATTAATATTATTCCTGATATCCCAATCAATTGAGCAATATATTAAGCCGTCTATTCCTCAATATTGAATTCCAACCCATACGCCCTACACCTCCAAATGTTGAAACTTACTCATATCAAGTGCACCCGTGACTCGGTGAAGACGGCAAAAATGTAAAATATCAATTTGTTGTTTCGTGGTGTGAGATAAACGAGTGATTGGGGCGAGGGCGAGGAGGGGGGCAAAGGTAAGGCGAATGTGTATCAGTGGTACAGTTATCACGACAAAACGATGAGCATAGTGATAACAGAAATGTTAATGAAGAATAGATAATTGAAGATGAGAGAAAGAGAAAAAATAATAATGAAAGAAAAAGTTTGACTTTTGAGCTTTTGTGAAGACTCACCCTGCGGGCCAGAGGGGTTCGAGTTGGAGTTGGGCTGCGAGGAGTTGGGCTGAGGGGGCTGAGGTGGGGGTTGGGTTCCGTGCGGTGGGCCATTTTGTGGCATATTCCAAGAGTTCCAGGAACCACCCGGACCACCCCCCGCAGCCCCACCAGTACCAGCTGTGGGCCCGTAACCCCCTGAAGCGGCCGCCGCCGGCCCACCTGCGATCATTAACCACAAAAAACACGTGTCACCGAATCCGTAAACAGTCTCATTACACTTGTCTCGGATGTGTGATTTTCGTTTGGTTAACGATTTTTATTTTTTAAACAATTTTCTTTGATTTTTTTAATAATACGACTTTTGTCTCTTACTCTCAACTCGCTCGTCCATTGTCTTATTATGGAGAGATTGTTGTTTCTAGAATTTGATTGTTGTTCTAAGACACTGGTCACACAGGATAAATAAATCTTTTTGGTTGTTATTAATTTTTTCTTAACTATTACCAATTTTTAATGATTGAATACTCTAGTTCAGTAATGTTGTCACTGACTTTTAGGGATTAATAATTCAATTCTTAGAAAGATGTCATCTCCAATTTGTGGCTAGATTTATAAAAATTAGAAAATGTTTCTAAAAATTTAATTAATTTTTAGCCTGTTTTTTTTTTATTATTTTGGATACGTTTTGGTTAATTTTTCTCTGAGTCTGTAGTTCAAGATTGTAAGAAATTTTGCAATGAAATATCGTTTTGAAAAATATCAATGCAAACTGTGAATTTCAGTTCGATTTTTCCATAAAACTAAAGAAAAAAATCTGTGAATTTTGGTACTGAAGATTAGGGAAATTTCGGCCTCAAAAAATTGACATTTCATTGAATTTACCAGTGAACCATAATTTCTTTCCTAATAGTGTATCAGTGGATGGAACGAGTTTGAGTGAGAAATCAGCAAGTCGATCGCACCGGCAGAGAGAGATCGTGAGACAATTTTCCATCGAGATTACTTGGAAGATGTGGCAACAGTCTCTTGGACACAAACGGAAACTCATCTGGTAGAGCCTGACGCCTTCAAACTTGACATTACACATAATAACTCATCCTACTGTATTTTCTTTCCTAATTATCATTCGAAAGAATCGATGAGCCCATCGAGGGCCACCGACTCCCTCAAAAAACTCAATCCAAATAAACTCATATCAACCGATAATTATGAGTTTGCCTTTCTTTCTCAATGACATACCACTAAACCTGTCCAAGCGGGATGGAAAGTTGGATAGGATCGGGACAAATGTCGCCTTAATTTTTATCGTTTAAAAACCCTTATTTAAAGAATACAATTTCAAAAAAGAAAAAAAAAAAGTCTTTCATTGCGACGGAGGCAATCGAAAAGGAAGGAGTTGGAGGATCTACGTTAATTATCAAGTTAACAAACAATAATTACTCCCATCTAAAGACAAATCTAAAGCTCTCCCCCCTCCTCTCTCACGCTCTCTCCCTCCGTTGAATTCACCCCAACGAAAATGTTTCTCGAAACTTGTTTTTCACCATAAAAATTTGAAGAAAAAAAATCAACATAAATTCAATCAGGAGAAATATTTTCATGAGGTAAAAGCAGTCGATTGACTATAGATCATCGGCTGGATCGACTGCCTCTGTCGCGAAAGTCTTGTCAGAATCAATGATGAAGGCGATAAAAATTGAATGATTTAACATTTTCATTGCTGAGTAACTCACCGTAACTTCCGTATCCCTGAGTGGCAGCTGCCGGTTGAACGCTGTAGTTGCTGCCCCACTGGTGTGGTGGAGGTGGAGGGATCTGCTGCTGCTGGGGTGGTCCAGGTGGTGCACCCCAGCCCTGAGCATTGTACTGGGTGCTGTAACCAGCATAGCCACCAGTCTGGGGACTTGTACCCCAGCCCTGGTACTGCTGCATCATGTTGCCAGGTGGTCCCATTGGTCCACCCATCATTGGCCCTCCCATCTGACCATTGGGCCCACCCATTGGCCCCATATTACCGGCCATACCCATCGGTGGACCACCCTGCTGCGGGGGACCCCACTGACCCTGATGACTGTCGTTCATCTTGCTCGACGAGTCACGTGGTTCAGCACGCTTTATCTCAACCTGAAACCAGAGGGTCGGAGGATCGAGGCATGAGAAACCTACTGGCCACATTCAGAGGTTTTTTTCTTTTTGGAGCCTTGAGAATATTCAAGTGTTCGTTTAGTTTAATTGATCGGTCATTCAAACGTCCCAGCATTTCGTTGGATTAATATTCGCTTTTTGATTGACAGGTTTGGAGAGGAATACGGGGACTTCATGTGAGTGTAACGTTAAATTCATGTATTCGATCAATGTCGAGTAATCATTTTTTTGTTTTTTTTTTTCAATTCAACTACGGATTTCGTTTGAGGTTTCCCATATTGGATTTTCAAAGGAGTTGAATCGAATTGAAACCAATTGAATGTTCAATAAAGGTAGGAATTCCATGATTTCTAGTCATCAATTGAATTTCATGTCATTATTCTGAAAGTGACACCAGAAATTTCACGAAATTTCAATTTTCAGCTCGTCATCCACTTGGCGAGATTAATTTTCATTTGGCCATGAAACAGCTCATAAAAGACCCCATTAAATTCAATCGAGTGTAACACATTAAATTCATGTATTCCATAAATATTAAGTGACGATGGGAGGTGTTTTGAATCGCTGCTTCTATCCCACTTCCATTCAACTCCTTCTTCGTTACATTAAAGAAATAGTTTTCTTCGTGAAAATGATCGAATCCACTCCAAATACATTGAAATCCCATAAATAATGACTTAAAAAAATATATTACTTAAAATTTGTAATTCTTCTGAGTTCTTACCGACATTAGTGAATTTATTTATCCCCAAATTGCATTCCATGTCACTCTTAACAACCACTACTACACTCACCACAAAATTTCAATTACGTCGGCATGCCATCAGCAATTGAAAATACATGTTGATTGCAAATAAAATCAAATGAAACCAATCACATAAAAAACAAAAAAAAAACCCAATCCCAATGTTTCACTTGAATATCCTCAAACCTCTCAAGGCTGATCACTCATTAAAAAATCGCTGTTATCGCCCTTCTAATCTAATGTGCACTGATAATGTAACAAGATATATAATTTTCCTTTATTACACTAGACTTAATCCTGTACGCTAATTTTACTACAACGTTTATCGATTTATTTACAATCTAATTGCACTGGGAAAATGGAGTAGAAATTATTGGATTTTCATGATCTTTTTTGGTTGACTATAAATAACGAGTATTCATCTACGAGCTATGGTAACGAACATTATTGGTAAAGTGTGGTTTTCTTGTGATGATTATACTGTACCTGTTTGCCGGCAAGGTTGACGAAATGCTCGGATACACATCGGTCCACGGCGTCTTCATCTTCGAAGCTGAGAAAGCCAAATCCTGTTGTCCAAACGTGACACAATTGTTTTTAGCAACAAAAATGGACCATTATCGGTACATTTACCTCCAAGTATGCATTATCAAGATGATTTTACTCATTTTCATTGCAGTTATTATTTATCGAGGCTCATTGTACTCGCATACGTCACATACGTTACGTGATAATAATTTTTATTTTCAATTGATGAGTGAAAATGCCGAATACAAATCGAACAATGCCAACTAACGCGTTATTTCACCTGTTGTAATTCGAACGGATTATTAATAATTGTACAAGTGGATCGATCATATTGATAAATGGCGTTGTCTTGTGAGTCGAGTGAGATTATTAGAGAAATAATGGCGGTTGCCCCGGAGTGCCTTAAAAGGTAGCTTAGTCAACTTAAGCTATTTGTGGTACAACCTACAGTAGCACAGCCTTAAGTTACACTTAACAGAGGTACTTAGAGTAAATTCCACATTATTGGATAACGAGTGTAACGTAATGTAACGTATTCACCGAAACAATTATTTCATTTTTTAAAAAATTAAAACATGTGGTAGTAGACTATCTTTAGATTAAAAAATTCTTAATAGAGCTTAATTTTAAGTTGACGTTTACTAATTTAGTTTATGCATAAAGGAGAAAATGTGATCATGTAAATTGTTTTTGTCATGGGGTATGCTCTCACCTCGGGATTTCTTTTTCTCCTGGTCGTACATTATGACGACTTCCATGACCTTGCCGAAGCGAGCGAAGAATTGTCGAAGGTCAGTCTCGGTTACGTTACTGGGCAGACCACCGAGAAAGACTTTTGGAAAGCCACCACTGCGCTTTGGCTTCTGCAGAGTACGTGGGTTGCAGGGCTTGGGATCGATCTGATGAAACAGAATGTTAATTGTTTAGAATTTTCTTCGAGGAAAATTAATGGGGGGGGGGGGGGGGGGCAAATGAAATTCGGTAAAAAAATTGTTTTTTTTTTACTAAAAAATTGGGATTTAAAAGGGGAAAGGCAACACTCGCACGGAAAAGCGGCGAAATCGTGAGAACGTGAGGTACATATATTTTTAAATTTATTATTAGTTAAAAATCGATTATTTCGTGATTTTGTATTTTTTTGATTGATAATGCGTTGAACGTTGAGTGAAATTACAAATTCTTTGGGGACTAGGATTTCTAATGAGATTGAAAATTAAATTATTGTTTCCCCTTAATTTTCATTCAGTCCCAACTCAATATAGAATTTATTTCGACAATTTATGCAGATTTATTCAAATCAAGGGAACGTCAAGCAAAAAATCCGAATGTCATTGCAATTAAAAATTTCTACCCTCGTCCTTATTATCGGTCTTAATAAAAATTAAGGTCCAATTTAAATTCAACACCGACAATTGTTCAGATAAATCGAAAATAAATAAGAAAGTTTTATCAACAAATTTTATTCAGTGTAGGAAATTTCTCTTTCAATTTCATCATTCTTACCGTACGGCCATCCAACTGATGTGGCCCGTTCTGAAGAACAAGTCCCACATTAGCAGGATCACTGAACGTAACGAAGCCAAATCCACGGCTTCGACCAGACTCAGAGTTCTTCATAACCACACAGTCAATGACTTCGCCATAGCGGCTGAAGTAACGCTGGAGATTTTCTTGCGTTGTCTCCCAGGATAAACCGCCAACAAATAATTTTCTGTAAATTAATGGATAACAAAGCCATCAGTGTTGGCCAGACAGCCCCGATTATTCTCCACCTCCCACCCGCATCGAGCAATGATAAATATTGAGGGGCACGATAAGCCGACGATTATTTTCTCATTTCAATACGGCACGAACATTGATTATCGAATTGAAATTTATTGAACAAAAGACCGAACGATCGCGCCAATCGACAGTGAGTCATCTTAACGGACGAGAGGGCTGTAATGAAGAAAAAATTATATGATGACAACATTCCACGCAACCGTAAAACATCACCAAAGGGCTTATCAATTTCAATAATTAATTAATTAATGTTCATTGATTTTTTCCCGAGTGTTGTGTTAATGGTCAATAGCTCGGAATTCATACAGTGAAATTCGATTGGATTTTTTTTTCATTTGGAGGATTTTTTATCAGGCTTTACAATCATGTGATTTATCCATGTCGTATGAGTCAGGAGATATCAGTGATTCAGAAGAGGACGTAAAACAGGCACTCCTGGGAAAATTCAAAGAGTAAAGGAAAGATTGACGTGATCTTTGCATGAAAAAATCAATTTCGTTATAAAATAAATTTCCCTTTTCATTCTTTTGTGACCATATGGAGAAACCACATTTTTGAAGCATCTTAAGATTTCATTCATTGATAACTCGAGATTGGTAGAGTGAAGTTCAAGAATTTGTCTTTCATTTCATAGTTATTTTTTCAAGCTCCGAAATGAGCCCTTATTTATCCGAATCGTATAGCACAGTCGGGGGATATCGATTATTTACGGAGTTACATTTAGAAAACTAAATCTCCTAAGGCTCCCAGAATGTTTTCCACCCACTCGGCATCCTAATCTCCCTCAATTGAGAGGAGTGGAGCAAACGGACCCTTCTGACTCTTCCTGAGACTCGAAGAGAACTAGAAAGTACATTCTTCTCCCCACAAACTATCCCACTTCATTCCAAAAGTAACAACTAAAAAAAAATCATTAAATCGGCGAAAACTATTCATTCTGCCCCACCCTCTGAATAATTGTCATTGAACCTCGTGTCTCGATCACTTTCCCGATCCTTCCCACGTCTGATCAGCGATGCCACGAGTGAGATGAAGTTCTTATCACCGCCACCAAAGTAACAGAGCATTAAAAAAATCTGCAGAAACTAATTTCATAGAAAGTGAGCATCAGTTACGCCGACATGAGCCCATGAAAAAAAAATCATCAATTAACTGAATTAATGAGGTTGAACTCGGCCTGGCGCTCAGCCGAGTGCTATCAAAAATCTCAACAAATTACTCCCCCCTCCCCCCCCTTCCAAAACAAAGTCGTAAACAAAAATGCAATGTGACTAATTATCCGAATAAAAATAAATTGCCCCAAATCCGGCCTATTCTCGCTGTATCTCCAAGCGTTGCCACAAGAAGCCGCGGAGCCGAGAGGGCATCAGGCCGAGGATGGAAAGCCAACGCGACCGGCACAATGCTACACTTTCACCGTTCCTCACTAAAAAAAAGAAAAAAATCCCCTGAAAACACGAAGGAGTTCTCTCCCGATTGAGAACGAGAGAAAAAAAATCGTAGCAAAAGGAAAAACCAAATAAAATTGTTCATTTGGAATTGCGAAGCGGTGGCCGGCGTTGTAGGGTTCTCGAATTGTGTGGGAAAAAAAGAAGGCACGCTTCACTGAGGAGCGAGAAAAAAAAAATCCCGGCCGCTCCGTCTCGAATTTCGTGCGAAAGGGGCACAAACAAACGTCCGCCATTGATGTAGATGTTACGCATCTGCGGAGTAAAGTGGAAAATGCCGATTTATCCGAGGATTTTTTTGGTCGTTAAAACCCGAGAATGAAAAATCCAAGCGACATTTCGGCAGTCTCCACGATGTCCCCACCCTCCGCCCCCTCCCCAGGCCACAGTATCGCAATCCCGTAGCACGATGACGATTCAATGAGGAAAAAAAAAAATTCCAATCCCAATTTACCACTGGTTAACCACAATTTTCAATGGCTATTGATACGTTAAACACTCACCCCTTTTCGTCGTCGTCCATTTCGGCTTTCACTCTCATAATATTTCACTTATAACTACGTGAATTGTTGTTACTTTAACGGACGCGTGTGGGAATATGGCACGATGCTTTAGCGCGGACGAGGGTAATGGCTTCCCACAAATGAAACAACCAACGATGAAACTCGAGCGACTTCGGGTTATAGCCGGGGAATGTAAACGTAACCGATGCTATGCGCGTCACTTCCCGTTTTTAGTTCAGGCATTTCTCGACTGACGGAGTCAAATCAGCTGATGCGCACGCACGCCAGGGATGGGGGGATCTCATCGAGGGCCATCGGAATATTTTGGGTCTTGAGGTATTGTAATTGGCATTAATATCGTCCGTTGTTAATGCATTTAATTATTTATTGATGATTAAACGGACTAGTTCGCACGGTTTTTTGGGGATTTTTATTGGGGAAATGGTAGGATAGATTTATCGATTTTTTTTTTGGCGATTGGAGTGGACGAGACGCCACTGGAATTGAGAATATATTCTCGATAATTGGGGAAAAAATGACTGGGTAATTGAGGGGATTAATTTTCTTGGAGTGGAATTGGAGGGTTTATGAGGGAATTATTGGCAATGATTTTTTCTTACGGCAGGTGAATTGAACAATATTGTCAGCCTGGGTTCAATGATCTACCGTCACGGCGGCAAAACGCCGCCATCTTGCATTTTCATCACGTGGGGTCATTCAAAATCCCGCGGCAACGGTGGGATGGTAGAGATTCCGAGAATCACTCCTCTCAGAGGCCCGATTTATTCATCGCCGAAAATTCTCGGGGACGAGTGCCTGCACGACTGGAGAGTGGAAATAAATAATTGGAAATTTGCCGTTTTTCGATCTCTGGGGGAGGACGTCTATCTCACAATTTACTTTTAATCCGAAAATTGGATTTTAATTCTGAGGGTAATTAGAGTGATGGAAACGCGGGGATTGTCGGCCGAAATTTATCATTTCAGATTGTAGTCTCCTCTAATCTCTTTTGGATGTGCTAGGCGAGGCAGCGGTTCTCAACCTAATTCGCAATGAGAATTGGAGATTCTTCCACCTTTTTGGTTCCAATTATCCATTCGCCCTGGAACATAAAAAAAATACGAAAATACAAAGCGACGAAATTTTATGGCAGTTATTTGTTATTAGAATTCTATAAAAATTCGATTGAACTTCCGTCAAAATTTACTTAAATAATTCTAATGGTTTTCCTGTGCATAATCTATTGCAAAAAATGCAACTTAATTACGTTATATCTCCAGAAGTTGTTGATAGACGTATTTTTTATTTAATTTTTTTTGTTTAGTTCTCAGCGCAATTTGCAATACGAATTGGGGATTCTTCCCCCTTTGTAATCCCAATTATCCATTCCGCCTGAAACATAAAGCTATATAATAAAAATAATAATAATTTCGATTTTTGTAGAATTTATTTATTATTAGATTTCTATAAAAAATGTATTGAAATTCTATCAAAATTTTATTAAATAATTCGAACGGTTTTCTTGCGCATATTTTATTTCAGATTATGCAACTTAATTGGGTCTCAGCTGACGATTTTTATAATTAAAAAAACGGATAGATTATAATCTTTCTGTGACAATCGTTGTTCTTAATTTTTCCAAGTTTTCCAAGTAAAAACACGTAAAAAATAATAGAATTTTTATAGAAATCTAATTCAAATGCCAGAGAAAGTAGCTGATTCACGCATTATAGTTTTTCTACGAAAGAATTTCATAGAAGAATCAACCGCTTCCTTCCAGAAATTCTCCCGAACTCTCCACTTCAACTCTTCGAGTTCTATTGAAGTGCTGTTAAACATCTATTACATAATTTTACTGCTTTTCAGGATGACTTCTATAAAATATTATGAAATTGACTGGATCCCCCTTTAAAAAATTATTTAATAAAAAAAATTATGATATATTTTCATTTTCATCGCGCTGTGTCGGAAAAGTAACTTTTCAGAAAAGTACTTTTTCGACACATTGAGATGAAAAATTATGTTCGTAACTCGTGAAAATAGTACATTATGTTACCAGGCGATGAAAGTATTATCTGACGAATGTGGCTTTATAATCCGAGCCGAAGGCGAGTATTATAATCACATGAGTCAGATAATACTTTTATCGCCCAGTGATGTATAAAAGTTTTCGTCTCTGGCCCCGAAAACCGCGATCTAACCGAACGAAGTGAGGTTAGAATCGCGGTTTATCGGGCGCCAGGGACGAAAAAGTATTATCTGACTCATGTGATTATAATACTCGCCTTCGGCTCGGATTATAAAGCCACATTCGTCAGATAATACTTTCACCGCCTGGTGACATAATGTACTATTTCGTCTCTGGCCCCGAAAACCGCGATCTAACCGAACGGAGTGAGGTGAGGTATATTTCGTAACAAGTGAAAAAAAAATGGTTTTTGGCGAGTGGGAGGTTTATATCACGAGCCGAAGGCGAGGGATATAATCCCACGAGTCAAAAACC
>JAPYZN010002877.1:0-10723 GCA_030522865.1 Psyttalia lounsburyi | reverse complement strand
GCCGCCGTGCGTAGCACGGCGGAAAGCTGGTGGCGCTACTGTCTGTGGTTACTTACCCTCCTAGGAGGATAAATTTTACTTATCGGGCAGTTATGGCAGGCGATAAGTCGCAATTGGTTGAGTCCTAGCAACATAAAATATTTTTCAGCCGCAATGAATTGAATTTTAATCAACGGTTATGGAATCTAATAAAATATATATTTAATTCGTCAAAAACGTTATCTACTCGACATACAAATGGAATATGAAGAAAGTGAACTAAAATTGAAATTTACTCAACCATTCTACAAAAATTGAAATAAAAACTTATTTGATTAAAAAATCAGGAGCTATGGGAGTCCGATATCGAAAGAGGGGATTTTTTCGGTTCAATACCTGAGAGCATATTACATTTCAGTCCACCTTAATTGATTTAAACAAATTAAATTTACTGCTTAATGAACATATCACCCTTTCTTAATTGATAGATAACATCCCCGAATAATTATTCCATCAGTCAATTACGAATGTTTATTGAGTAATAATAAGGGGTTCATGTATGCTAAAATTTCCACCTTACAGATTCCATAACTCGGTCACTGACGGTATATAATATAATACTTGTATACACTCGGGTAAGCTCCTTATCATAGAACTTGCAGCTGGACATATCCATTCAATATTACGAAATAAAATCACCTCTGAAACGGTGCTTCTCACAAAAGGATAAGAGGCTTTCATCCGTTTCACCATTATTTACATCATAGATCTTCATTTCAAAGAGGAACTGCAATTTCTGATAAGAAATTGTCCTTTTTCATAGGAATATCCTTTATTATCCTTCTTTATTCCTAACTTCCAGAATAAAGTATATATTATCACATAAATTACGATATCGTCTTTCAAAGTTTCATACCCGTAATACTGTAAAGGATGAAAAATGTCCGATTTCCTTAGGAAAAAAAATCAGAATTTATCGTCTTCCGTTGGTAAAGAGGGACTCTACTGAGCGGACCACGTGGCCACAACCGCCAGACAGTTTTCCCGCTCCTCCAGTGTACCCCTCCCTCTGCGCACACTCGCGACAAAACACTATAGGTACTTGAAAAAAAATCGATGCTTATTTCGGGTTTATCTTTAAATTTATAGTCTCGTTAAATATTTTAACCTAAACACTAGAAGAAACTGATTATAAAACTATATATCCCATAATATATCACCCTAAAGATTGAACACCGTAAATATTGCCTTAAGAAAATTTTAAAAAATATATATTTTTCAAGTTAAAAAATTGAAAGTCTAAATGAAAATTTTATAATATTTAAGCAGGAGCAATTTACTGAGTTGTTCATGAACATAAATACAGATGTGTTATCAGAATTCCGGAGTTTTGTCCGGAATGTCAACAATTTCTGAGACAATACAGGAACATGTGATAAACTTTTTATGTACAGAAATATTAATAAAATAAAAAAAATGACAATGGAAATGAAAACAAAATTACGACCAGTTTGATTGTAATAAAATTTCCACCCATTATATGAAGGGAATAATATGCTAATAATCTGCAACAGTTTATTTCTCCAAGAAAATATTTTAAAAATCATATATAAAAACAATCAAATAATGCTTTTCATAACCTATAAAATACGATATGATAGCCCAGAGCGACCATAAAACAGCCATTAACAATATTGTTCAACATCTCCGTCAAAAAAAAAAATCGGATATGAAATTCCAGATATCCAACAAAGAGCAATTCCACCCCCAAAAAGACGAAAGCCTCATCAACTCTCCGAAGACTTCCCCACCTCCCGATCCTTCTAACCTAATTTTCCAAGCTTAATCCGAGCGCCGTAAAAAGCTTCCAACCCTCCTAAATTAGCCCATGACTTATGTTTCTGTCCCGAGATGATCATATCCAATGATAGTGACCAACACACAGCCCGATGGAAGTGGTAACGCGGGCTCTCCTGGTAAAACCAAAGTGGCGCAGTCGCCCTACCATAAGCCTGCGCCACGTGTATGTGTGCAGAACTATTGGTAGTAAGAGAGTGACAGAGAATGCGTGGTAGTACGATAGAGCATGACAAAACCA
Source organism: Psyttalia lounsburyi (assembly GCA_030522865.1). Classification (NCBI taxonomy): domain Eukaryota; kingdom Metazoa; phylum Arthropoda; class Insecta; order Hymenoptera; family Braconidae; genus Psyttalia; species Psyttalia lounsburyi. The sequence continues at coordinate 8,646 of JAPYZN010002877.1, read as the reverse complement.
TTCCACCTTGAATGAGTTGAACCAAGACAGAAACATTTAGCATGATAAGAGAGACCTATGGGTGCGGCGGTTGCTGTGAGAGTGCGAGCCGTAGGAGGGGAGGATTCTGTGAGGAAAACCGCTGCGATGTACCGCAGTAGGGGTGCTGAGCTCTGGGGTAAACTTGTCCCTCAAAAAAAACCCTGAACGCGTGATATAATCTGTCATTGATGACATAAACAGTCAATTTTATGAGATATCTAGCTTGTTAAATCACAGAAGACCGCTGATCACGCGATAATAAACAGTGCTACATGATAAATTCGCGACAGTACATCGCATTCATCGCATGATGCAAGTGAACACGATTAATTCTAACAAGTCAGCAGTAAATTAACTCAATCCTTGCATGAATCGTCAGCACTTGGACAAGCTTCGATATCTGGCATCGCGTCGTCTATTGAAGAAAGTGTACAATGCCACCACCACTGGATTACTCTATTGTGAATGGTGATGAAGGAAATCAAAAATAGTGATTTTGTGGTAAAACAATGCAATTCAATCTGCTCTCAATCAACTAGATCGTCCTACGTTGTGATAATCAAGCGAAAGGGAAGAAAAAAGTGCATCAGATAAGAATACTATAACCTCTTACCTTCTTATCTTGACATTTGCTGCATGAGTGTGTTGAAACCACCCCTTCTCAACTCGTATTACTCCTGTTTGTCGACCTTGGCCGAGGGGTTGCGCCTAAGTCGAGGATCCGTCTTCAGACAGAGAGTTGTAGCGGGAGTCGATAGGCAACTTCATTCGCTTGGTTTGCACCCAACGGCCTGTTACCGTATCATATTGAAACAATTAACCGATTAACCTAGGGGAAGCCAGCGTTTCATGTCAACCGGTGAGAGATGCGATTTAACGGTCAGTTATACTGCAACACCTAAACCGTAAATACATGTGGAAATGACGGATATATCGTACTTTAGTGGACACCATCAAGTGAAGAACAAAAGACCAGTGGTGAATTATTATTGGACAGTTGCTACAATGACGCTTTGATGATTCAATGTTTGTATTTTTTCGGAACACTGTTACAGATGTTGAGATATATAATAATGAATTATTTGATAAAGGTGCGCGGAAGGTTTCACAAGCACTCCGCGTTCATGCGGAAATTCGTTAAAAGCACGCTATTGTAAAAGCACTTACCTCATTTACGCTAAGCGTGATGAAACAGATGGTGGAGGGTAATGTATGCTCAACACGAACCTTGGAAAGAATGCTGCGATGTGTTGAGAGATGAATCTCATTTGTTCGATTATTATTGAGACATGTGGCACTATATGGAACCGAAAGTATCAGTATCAAAGGATGGATGTGATTGGAGGTAATCTCAAAGTTCGAGTACATGAAGTTCGATACGTCAAAGGTATACTCTAGAGATTTTACAAATCTGTCTGGAATATGAGATTAACAGTTGGAAATTATTAAGGAGTTGTTTGAAAGCATACTATATTTCTTGTTGACTAATCGAATTACAGTTTCTGTTAAGTTTTGTGAGATGGGACGTTGAGTTTCACTTGTTAACTGAGACAAATGTTACGATTGACGGATGTTTATTGTTCGGAGGACCTTTGAAGATGTTGATACATCATAAATAGTAAGCTATTAATAATCGTCACATTAGGGCAACGATGCGTTGAAGAGTAAGATGGTACTTCCTGAATATGAAAGAAGCTTGCAGAGTGAGTAGGTCATTTCTGAAGAAAGCTTCTCGCTCTATTTCCCCATTAAAGAACATCAAAGGGTGTCGCGTACGAGCGAAATGGATATACGTAATCACTCCGTTATAGCGGCCACCTGCTGACACGTGGGCGGCCGAGCCTTGAATGCCAACAATTACTGAAGAAACACCTCTTGATGGAAACGTTAATGTCACGAGTTTGGATGAGTCAAACTGCACTGTCTTCGCACTGTTCACTCATCGCAAGCCTCGGGATCCCCTGAGGGGCTCCAATGCCTCGTCCGAACCACTGTTGGAGATGGGGTCTCAGGGATGGGAATATGAGGCACTGTCTGATCTTCAAACGCCAGCGGCTGCCACGCCGGCATCGACACCACCAAATTCCCAGAGAGTTCATACATCCAGGGTTTGCTTTGAGCCGGAGAATCTTGAAGTGACTAGGCGTCGAAGTAGTTCAAAACTCATGGGGACATCCGTGAGAAGACGGAGCAGGAGTATGAGTGCTTGGAGTGACTTATCAAGATGTTCATTCAGACTGGACGAAAGGTAATTTTTTCAGATTTTGTAGGGAATATGTTCCTTTTAGCATTTTACGATGATACCGTCCATACCGGAAAAAATATAAAAAAAATTGATTAACAAACACTTGTCGCCTAGCATCACAAAAGAGCTTTCACGCATCACAAAAAAACTTCCGTTTGGTTAGATAGAACTCCCTATTCACTCGCCAACATGTTTTTTTTGACGGGTGTTTGATGGAGACAAGGTAGTTTCATTGTGCATTAGAAAGTAGTTCGTATTATCAGTGAGCTGGGGTTTGACGGGGCCTTGCAGTATCGAAATCCAATGGTGCAAGGCACAATCGATTGCACAGGCCGTATATCCGAGAGTCGATGAACATAGGAGACAGTTTTGCCCTCGTTCGTAACTTTCCGGGGGAGATAGATAGGGAAAAATTTATGACGCAATAACCGTTTTTTGTTGCGTAGCTGATGATTAATTGTCACAGGCAACATCTTTGACATTATGAGGCTGATGCTATTGGCAAATTTCCGCATAGACGAATGAGAAACTTGTAGTAGGCTTTTTATTAAGTTTTTTGGAGAAAATAAATAATATCCATTATTAATTCAGTTGATTGGGGCGTTCGATGATATCGGATAGTATCGGTAGTGATATCGGTAGGTGATTCTGTGTATCGAAGTTAACGTATGCTCAGAAAGAACTTTGTAAAGAATGTTGTAATGGTTTGAGAGAGGGGTTTCATATGTTTTAAAAATTTATATACATATCGACAGACATTTTTAGAATATAAAGTACAGGTATCATAGAATAAGAAAGATCGGAGATAATTTTAAAGTACAAATATACTTTGCAAATGTTGAGTCTGCATGATTTCCTTGATTATGGAAAAGAAATGAAATTTACTGAGCGGTTGGTTGAAAGAATATGGTAAACATTTCATGTTGAATGGTTCAATTGAAGTGGCTTTCAAATCTTGTGATTTAAACTTTGAGTTTCCTCTGTTGACTGAACCAACGGTGATGATTAATTCATGTTAATTGCCTAGAAGATCTTTTTAAATGTTGATTCAGAATTAATGGCAAGCTAATAATGCTCTCGCATTAGCGCAGCGATGCATTGATGACTATGATAATACTTGCTGAATGACAGAGAAGCTTATACAGTCGATAGGTCATTCATTTCTCCACTGAACAATATCAAATAGTTCCAGATACGAATGGGATTATTGATTAATTGTACCAAATTCCCCTCTTTCCACGTGGACGAAGCAATTGGAGATTTCCCAAATAATGGAATGATGAAGTTGCGGTTGGCTTCCTGTGATTTTTTCCTCCAGGCAGTGAAGGACGTGTGACTTGAATTATCTATTGAGTTGATTTATTGAACTATTTAAATACATCGAATGTCTTATTCCGTATAGTGCAAGAGATTTAAATCGGGAAAATATTTCTTGTTGTTGTAGTCAAATTAAAGTTGTTATTTGGACTGCTGATGTGACCCGTTTAGTTTCCCTTGTTAATTAAACCAACAGTTATGATTAATTGATGTTACTTGCCTAGGTCCTTGAAGATGTTGCTTCAGCATACATTGCAAGCTAGCAACGCTTTGGTATTAGCACAACGATGTGTCCATGAGTAAGACAATACTTGCGGGATAGGCAAGGGGTTTACACAGGCAGTAAGTCATTTCTTGGAGAAAGTTTCTCTATTTTTCCATCAAAGAGCATCAAAGCGTGTCAGATGTGAGTGGCATGTAGCGATTAATTGGAACAGATTACTTTCTTTTTCACTGTGTGGACGATGTTATTGGCGATATTTCAAATAAATAGCTGAGGAAGTTGTATTGTACTTCCTGCTATTTTTTTTTACATTCGATGAAAGACGCGTCTGCCATTACTTGTTTATTGAGTCGATTTATTAGAGTGTTTGGATGTATCAAATATCTTATTCTGTTTCCCGCAATGGACTTGAAGTACCCAGCAAGTGGTAGAATACATTGGAAGACATCATGTATGCTCAACATGAACCTTGCAGAGCATGTTATGATGCTCTTTGGACATTTGCGGAATACAAAGTGTTCGTATCAGAAGATAAGAAACATCCAGTGTTCGTTTAAAAAAATATACGGAAATTTTTTTTGGAGAGTTCTGAAACTGAAGTTGCAAATGAGATGCTTGATGCTTCTTCGGATGTTAAGTTTCACCGAGTAATTGATAAATTGTCATAATACCACCCTCAAAATAATTATTTGCGCATTTGAAATAATTCACCACTTCGTACCTAAACTAATTATAATCTACAATAAAATCAAGTCGGACTCAATTAGGTGAAAAGCTATGTGGATGGGAAATGAGCACCTTTGTACACCATGGTGCACCTTTTGGGGTTTATTCCACCCGCGAACCCGTCGCGAACCCTGGGTAACGCTAAGTTCTGGAGAGGTTTATTATACCTTTCCACACGTTAATTTCTGAGATTTCAGAATTTTGAAATTATTAATTTAATGTTTTAACTTTAGTGGGGAAGGAGTGGGGCAGGTCCCGTACAACTACCCAGGTATACCGACGTTCAAATCGGTTATGTCCTGACCCGAACAAATCATCACAAGCAACCAGTTCCCGACACTCTAAATGTCATTTCCCACAACATACATATTAAAATATAACAACTACACGTCAAAGGAAATATAAATATTTTGAGGTTGTGAATTGACCATTTACCAATTAATTGAATCAGTAGTATCTAGAGGATCTATGAAATTCCCGCAGACTTCATCAGAAAATGCAAAAGCGTCAGGTATAAGTGAAATATATTGCTCAATTGTAATACGTTAATTTTTGTCCCGTTGTATGAGTGATAGAATTGAAGACTTTTTCAATAAACGAATGAAGAAGTTGTGCTAGGCTGCCGGTTTTTTTCTCGTTCAGTGGAGGACGTTAATGACATGAACTGTCTATTCAATTGATTTATTGCAGCATTTAGATGTATCAAATGTCTTATTTCGTATAGCATAAGGGACTTGGAGAGCTCAGCAAGTAGAACACGCAAGTAGTATTATCAAGCGAATGTCTGCCATGTTACTGGTTTCCGGCGTCGAGTAAAGATCAAGGACAATCAATTCAATGGTAACGCTCCAAACCACTTGCATCGATTTTTCCGACATTTCCGGGGAGAAAAATGTCCTCAGGCTGCGGATTATTCGGCACAACTGATAAAATGCAAATGTGATTATTGAGTTGTCCGTCCCGCTGCGGATCGCTTCATTTGAACGTCATGTTTTTATGGGGCGACAACTTATTTTCTAATTATTGGAAAAGTTTGGTCATGTTAATGAAACGTATTAATATTGATGGGTTCAAGTTTGATGAAGTGTTCGCCGACGTTATCCAATTTCTTTCTCATTTAAAGTTACATAATTGGAGAGAAAAGTCTATTCTGCGGGGTGTAACAGGTGATGAGGTTTCTATAACAGATGGTAACGTTAATTTTGAATTGGTAAAATAATTCATTATTCGTTAAGTTGAAAGCGAAACTTTTAGATGGAAAAAAAATCTCAGCCGCGGAGAACTTTCTCAACAATCACAAAAAAATTTGATGGTGTTAGGGGAAATGAACGTATCTTTCGTGGAAAGGAGGAGAGAAGTTCGGGTTGTAAAAACGTAGGTCGAGTTTTTCAAGATTTTTTTTAGAATTTTTTAGTAGGTCTACGAGAATTTCCATGAATTTCGCCATTGAGAACTCATAATTTACTCATCTTTTTATTTTATATAAAAAATGTGGACTTAAGTGCAATTATTTCTCATGCAACCCTTGTCGTGCTCATCTATATGCAGGGAAGCTCGCAGAAGATACCCGCCTCATTTTGAAGCTCGAGTGATATTCAGAGAACTAATTTCTTCATGAAAATTTTGACTAAGAGAATTGCTTGCAAAAATTTCCTTAGCTATCATGAGTAACAGAGGATAATCGTTTACAAGGATTTTATTGGGCCCCATTTTGAGAAAGGAAATAGTCAATATTATACACACTTTGTTCCCTGCCTGATGGTTGGAAATGGTGCAAAGCCTCCCTTTCTGTGGTAAATAGTTTTTCACGGTAGATCCTCGATATTGAAAGAGAAAACATGTAAAGAATGTTCGTGGTTACGGAGGTAAGTGGGTGAGTGGTATTATCCACTGGATGGTATGGCCACTGCTTCCTCTCGTGAATATTCATGTTTTGTTCGAATATTCACGAAAGACGGGACATTTCAGTCTTTCGTTTGCATTTTTAAAAACGTTAAGTTTTATCAAATTTTCGGGTGAAATTATAATTTCTCATGATATTCCATTGCAGATTCAATGTATGTAAAATTTTGAAGAAAATTGTAATTGTAAATTTTTAATTCGACGAAAAAATCACTGGAATTTATAGATTGTAATCTAATTATCTTATGACAATGGATAAAAATAAATTTGTAATGGCGACAAACAAAAAGACATAAAATTTGAGTCAAATTAAAAATATTCATTGGAAATTCTATTTTATTTCCAATTATAGCCCAGACTTTTCAATTAACAATGAGACTTTTTCTCTGATTTCAGGTGAGTACTCCGAGTTCTTTCCACTAAAGAGTAAGTAGGAAACTTGATATCTATAATAGTGAAATGAATGTCAACCGCCGGAAGTTCAACCTCGTGAACTAATAATATCCCATTACCAAGTTTATTGGCTTTCAATAACTTTTTTCTATCGTAGACGTTGAAAAAAACTGCGAGGGAAATAGCCTCAAGGATCAATACGAAAAAAACTCCCCCATTCTCTCTTCCTAATACGATCAAATATTTAATCGGTGTCTGCAGAATGATCCAGTGAATAGGAGAAGTTCACGACCGAGTGGATGACGAATTCTCTGGAATTCATTTCCTGACATTTCGATACTCGCCTATTTTAATTTATTTCAGGCCGATGAAATTTAAATTGAATGTTTGAGGCACACATTTTACCATTTCCTATCAATCTGTATCGGATATTGATTACGCGCATTGGTCTGTCAACTGACTGGATATTCAATTATCAATATTTTCAGAATTATGGAAATTATCTGCTCAATGATGCATTTGACCTTTTAAATGCTCACCTGAATAAACAAACTCATTAATTTTTGTATTTGAAATAACGCGGGGGTCACTTCTTTCCCTTTCCCCGATACAGGAAAAACTAATACTTCAATTGCTGTCAGCTTTTGCAGATATTTTTCAGTCAGATTCAGACTAATGAAGTGTTAATTAAATCGAGAAGTTTTCGCATTGCAATTACTTGTGAATTGTCGTCAATTTTTTTGCAAACAACGAGGTTTAAGGTAGTTCTTCTACTCATTACGCGTGAAATTATAGGCAGTCACATCCCCTGTAATTGGATAGAAAATTTATTTTGCGAAATTTATTTACTTAGTTGTATTGAAATCTCAAATTTTATGAGAACAACATGCCCCAGAAGCTCTGGACACTCTTGAGAGCCGGGTGTAATAATTCTCAACTTGGAACTCATCGTGGGAAGAAACTTAATCACATGAAAAATATTCATTAAATCGTAAACAACCGTCATTACCGACCTCCGCGCATAATTCCTGCAGGTCGGAAATTGGGTCTGCTGACGATTAGATAATTATTTCACGCGTAATCAGTCACAGCGATTTCGAGGTGACAAATTCTTACACCCGGGCCTTGAGGGAAAACTGTACCCCCGGCAAGAAGACAGAACAGTCTCCCTTTACTTGATGGATATGTACTAACTCGGAGACGGCATTAACGTCGTAAATAATAATTTTGCATCACGCTGGGTCGGAATAGTATATTTCTAAATAGGGAGGTAAAATAACGGACCCTTGCCCACGGGCAGAATTATCAACCGAGCCAAAGGCGAGGTTGATAAGCACGTGGGTAAAGGTTTTTCATTTTACTTTCCGTGGTTAGAACCCCATTTTCCGATCCAGTGTAGGGGTAAAGTCAGATTTTCCTGCCGCTAAGTGGCAGGGAAATGTCACTTTGCTCCCGCTGGAACGGAAAAGTAACTTTTCGTGCCGCCGGACCTGATAAAGCCCGTTTTCGTGTCGCTGCGCGCCACGAAATTGGCATTTCCCAGGTCCCACGTACAAAAAATAATATCCCGCCTCGCCATAGAAAACATATCACCCTCCTCCACGTGCTTGTCATCCTGGCCTTCGGCTCGGAAGGCGATTTTGCATGTGGGAGACGATGATCCGTTTTCCATAAGGCTCGGGCATGAAATGTACTATTTCGTCCCTGGCGCCCGAAATTACGCGATTCTAACCTCACTCCGTTCGGTTAGATCGCGGTTTTCGGGGCCAGAGACGAAAAATATTATATGTCACTCGGCGATAAAAGTATTATCTGACTC
>JAPYZN010002876.1:0-14824 GCA_030522865.1 Psyttalia lounsburyi | reverse complement strand
GGGGGTGGGTGGGGGGGAGGGGGGGGGGGCGGCGGGGGTGGGTGGGGGGGGGATTTCTGGTGAATTTTTCAGATGCGCGCGTACGTTATTCCTCGCACCGGAGATATCTGCGCACGCTTGCTCCTTCCTCATGATTTTTCATCTCGAAAATTCGAGATTGGATTTTTTTTTTACCGTCAGTTTTGGGGTTTTTTCGTCAATATTGAGGGGGGGGGGATTTTCTCGTGGATTGGCACGCGAGGCAGGAAAAACTCGACGCATTGCAACCGTTGAGGCTTTTAATGTAACCAACTTTATTAATTAATTATTCATATACATGGTGTGGACGGAGCATAAAGCATGACCTATTTTTGTAGATTTTTTTTACATCTTAACGGAGTATAAATAAAGGGAGAAAATGAACAACTTTGCACCTTTATGAAGTTTTTTTTTAGCGCGTGAAGTATTGTGTACGGAGAAAATGGAGTTTTAACATACAGAGAGTAGTTCTTAATTTTTCAAAATCAAGAGCTCGATAATTTGCACGATTAAAAAATTAATTAAATTCGATAATTTAAGTACTTTGTCAACAGTTTTCAGTGATACAATCAGGGAAATATTTTTATAAATACGAGGAGATGATTTTAACTGTTAGAGAGTAGTTAATTTTCAGAAATTAATCCCCAAAGATCGGGGAATAATTCTTAGAAATTAGAAACAAGTTTCTGAAAGTTAGAGACTTGTCTTTAAAAATTAAAACTTTGTTTATTCTGTAGTCGACTGTTGGGCGACAAAGTCTCCACGAATTTATCGATCACAATCGGTGATCGAAAAAAACAATCAGTTTATCACTGACGTTCCAGTGATAAAGTCAATTTAAAAAAAGTATTTAAACCAAAAACATTGAAATTTCACGTGATTTTATCTCAACCCACAAGTGCTTTTACCTAAAATTGCTCAACAATTTTTCCACTTCGCGACAGCTGCCCATAAGAAACGAAAACCCGGAGCCCAGAAAAGAACGAACTCCTCATTACAAAAATAATGAAAAAGTCTAAAAAGAAAATTGCATTTTTATAATAAAAAAAAATGTTGAATTAGTGCAGTGAATGGAATGTTCAAATTCAACAATATCAATTGTTCAACGAAGTGAGTTAAAATGCCTAGTAATGGGTGACGGTCTCCACGTGCGCCTCGCCAATATCGACGTGAAGATTGAGAGTCAAATTAAATTCTCTTGATTATCCAAGTCCGTGATCCTCGAAGAATCCCTGGGGTGTTTCCTCCTAAAACACAAAAAAAGCCATTCTCTCAGTCCAATAGTTAACTCGAAAAAATAAATGAAACTATTGGAAATGGTCAATATGAATAGGGTATCGAGTTACTTTGATGCTGCATGATATTGTTTAACCATCTCTAATGTTAAATTCAAGCGAAAATATATTGAAACATTACACGTACCTACTTTATAACAAGATAATCTTCTTTTTCGCAGCTTCAAATGTCGACCTGAACCCTCATCATACGACACAACTAACGACTAATTAATCCTCAATATTAAACTAACGAACTAACGGTTAAAACGATAAATTAACAATGCAATGCACAAGGAGACAATTAATTTAACATGCCCTTGGTCAATTGCTCGATCCCCATAAGTCACTATCGACCACTGAAGAACTAAAAACGTGTGAATCCTGAGAATTCGCTGATTAGATCAAACGCCGGCTGATACAACAATTATAATAATATATTACGTGGATAAATAAAGTCTTTATTTCAACTCTGAGAACTGTGCGTGTTTTTTTTAATTATATATTATATATATAAATTGTTAATCGACGTACATTGAAGTGTGCACATGAGATGTTGATACATGAAAGTCTGAACTAGAAATTCACCTCTCGTTATTGCAATAAAAATGGCACAATTATTATAAATAATTCGACGAAAATAATGTCTCGTAGAAATTTTAAAATTCCACAATTCCATGTACGGATTGCATTCGAGTTGCGATGATAATTCTATCACCTATTCACAGACAATGACTACCCTACTAATGGCAAAATATATTATTTATGCAATATTTCGTTAATATTTATATTGACCTTACTGGAACATGCTAAATTGATATAAAAATATTTTCAATCCCATTTTATGATCGCGAGGGAGTGAATTATCGACAAAACCGTCTCATTTTTCCCTCTCCAATTTACTCAACTCTCCACCACATCTTTTATTAACACTACTATCATTTTTATTATTATTTGTTTAAGTATGTTTGTAACGAGTCAGGATGTGCGATGGACATCGTTCGGCAGAGATGATAGTTTGGCTGAGAGGTTGGCGGTATATCGGTGATCATATTGATGACGAGGGACACAGACACGAGGTACAGCGGTAGCGCTTTACAAAAGCCCTATTTCCCGTAGAGCGCCCTCGACAGCTTCATCCTTCCACAAACAAAACAAACACTAACTAGTTTTCTGTGCGTGCGGTAACCATCTTTCTATTGATTTTAAAATGAATGAAAAAAAAACTTGTCATGTCATCGAAGCCGGCATTACATTGGAGACTAACGCCACAATTTAATACAATAGTCTGAGGGAAATTATTGATAAAGCTCACTGAATTATTTAATCAAGTACACACATGCTGATTGTCATAAATCAAAAAATAATTATTAAGGTCAAACTGCTGTGACACACTGGCAGAAAAACAGCTGTTCTCGGATGATTTTTTGTCTACGAAAAAACCAAAAATCGTTCGGTTGAAAATTATCAGAGAATCTTTTTTTTTTTTTTTTTAAAAATTAATTCAATTTTTGCCAGAATATTTTTAGCACTTGTGCAAATAATTATGTATTATTTATTGTCACGTATGGTGGCTTAAACGAGACTTGTCCGATAACTTATGAGTTTATTCTCTCAGTGTATGTGCAATGAATTACAGTAGAATTATTATGGCGACAATATTAAAGCCTCGGTATAACAACATAGACTGGATTTATTCATATTCAGAAAACAATGGAAGACATACATTTACATTAATCGACGCCCTACTTTAACAGAGAACGGCATTTCTAGAGTAAGTATGAATCAACTGTGATGTTCGCTCGAGACTTCCGTTTTTCATGATAATAACAAGTTTCATTGAATGCTATTAAGCATTTGACATTTCGGTGGCAATTCCACGAGGGATTATAAAATAGAATAACAGTATATTAACGAGGAATCGGACTAGAAAATTATCCAAAGTGACAAAAACCGAGAGAAATGAACATCCCCAAATGGCAAGAGTGATTGTTGTACTGTTTTTCATAAGCTCGATTCAACAAAATTCTTACAATGACAATTAAATATAAATGTTATATTATGCTGCACGGTTGTTGTTTCATGATTGATTTGTCTAATCTATCCTCGGGTTAATTTAAATAACATCAATATATTAAATCTCTGGGAATTGTACTATTCGGAATTAGACGCACTGAATTCACTGGTATCACCTCTACTTATTACGATCAGCTGTTATTACGTTACACTTTATCACAACAACTTATTGCAGAGACAATTCATTACGGCATTACTTATCACATGACTAATTAATTAAAACGTTTGTAATGTTTGGATTATTTGCGATTGTGAGTCGGTATTTTTAGTTGAGTTAATGTTATTGTTCTTTTTCTTGAAATTGTAATTTAAAAAATGGGGATTAAATTATTTTGTTATTATATCCTGACAAATTTTGCTATGATAACAAGAGTTGGGAATTTTTGCTGTAATAAAACGTGCTGTGACGAATTTTTGCTGTAATAATACGAGCCGTAATGAATTATGCCATAATAAGATGATGTAATGAATTGTGTCATAATATGTAGAGGTACAATCGAGTTAATTTATGAAAAATATGGTTTCCCTCAAGTAAATACGATCTCCTAATCCTACAATTTTACATACAAAAGTATTAATAATCCGCAAGCTCTTGAGAATTAATATTGACATCGAGAAAATCATAAGCTCTGCTAGCAAATGCATAAACAAATACAGTTCTGCACAATTCGTAATTCCGAAGTGAAGTGGTCGAACGAGATTAGACTATTTCATTTAGATTTTTGTATTTGTTGAATGTCTGGCCGTCGTGAGGGAGAAAATTAAACAATTGCCCTCGAGTTAGACGCATTCGACATTCTTCCTGAGTTTCAACATAAATATCTCATACGACCCATTCACTACTGATTTTCTAAGAATAAAATAGGATATAAAAATTCATTTATTACTAAATTGTAAAAATAAGTTTGGCATGCTTCTAGAATTTTTAAGATAACTATTTCTACTATTGATCACAGGATTGCGTGCAAATATTTGTCCCATCTTAAACTTTTTCAAAAATCGTTTTCTCCATGCAATCAGTGAAACGCATTTGCCACCAATAATTGTTGAAATACAACCGATAATTGAATGAAATTAATAATACATTGAAGGATTCGCGCCCACTGTTGATATTATTTGTGAATTTTAGTACTTAAAAATCCACGGGTAATAATATTGTGCTTGTTTCAATAATTTTAGATTACTTGGGGTATAGCTGGATGGAAAATTCAATAAATTTCTAGAGACATTGCAAATTGTTATCTATAAGTAATCACGCCCCCTTAATTTTGATACATTTTTCACGACTTTTAAAATAAATTGTGCCACTGCCTTACAAATCATTTGAACTATTTTAACAAATTCCAGTGCCCCCCCATTAATTGGAACGTATTATCTTATCATCCAGTTATACCTTAATGGATTGTACAGTAAGAAGTAATATTATGCCTCATAAATCAATATCGTAGAATCAATTTTGCAAATGGCGTTACATCATTCACTTGAGATATTCTTAATCTCACGTTTCTCGTTGAGAATGGACGACAGAAAGGGGAATAGCTGACAATTATTGTTAAACAATTACAACTCTAGGGGCACATTGCCATAACTAACCTCCTGGAGTAAATCCTGAGCTGCAATAGCCTTCAATACATTCTTCTTGCTAGTCTCTTGTATCTCTCCGCCTACGAGAAGCTCGTCTAAGATGAAATATGCCTTTTCAAAATTGAAAATGATGTCCAGCTCGCACACCTGAATATAAATTCATGAATTATCAGAAATAAAAGTGAAAAAAATACTCCCATTGTGATAAATAAACAGTCACTCACACTGCCAAAGTATTTATCTAATAATTCAACATATCTGTGGATAATCTCAAGTGTCAGTAGTTCATTGTCGTTTTGTTCAATGGCACAGCAAAAATACAAACTAGCGTATCTGAAAGGAAACATAAAATAATTGTTACAGCGGCATTAGTCTAAATACCTGAGGCCTTGAGACCTCAATGAACGAGTACTGACCTCTTATAAACAACTTTAACATCCTTCCACTCGAGGAAACTCGACATTTTTGGCTTTCTAGCTAAAATAGTCGTTATCAATTCACGTGTGATCTTCTTCTTGAGCTTGTCGGGATGGGCGACGTACCATTTCTGCAGTCGTAATTTGCCCTGACGGCTGAACAACAGCATAAACTGCATCTGAGACAAATCGTCAAGTCAATTAAATTGTTCTCGTCAATAATGGAATGAATATTGTTCAACTTTACCATCTTGCCAGCAACCACGAATTCTTCAACTGCAAGTCAACAAATATGGAGGAGCAGTACTGGGGCAATTACAGCAATGACAATTATCCTGAGTTAGGGAAATACTGCAGCTCGAGGCACTCGAAATAGTCGTCCACTCTACAAATTCCCAACCGAGAAAATTATTTCACCAGATTTTCATGGGGGCACATTCTCATAACGATAATAATTACGTCTCGTAGAATGGACAATCTGTTGACAGGCAACATAAAAGAGAACACTAAACAGGTGCAAGTGGGCAGGGGCTGAGCTGAGGGGTCATGTTCTCAGGGAGTGGACACTCCAGTTCCTCCGGAATGACACAGAGGGCTCTCCGTGAGCACTCGTGGCATGTCTGCTTCCATAGGTTACGGACCTTATCGACAGAGCCACAGCTGGCAGCATGTCCGGGGAAGAAACCCAGAGTGAGGACACAGAAAGTCAGCCTGCGCGATCGCTGCTTGACTACAGACAACAGCTGTAGCATTTTTGTAACCCCGATTATAAATTTATTAGAAATCGTGGTAAATAATAGTTAGAGTTGATGAAGAATTATTGTTACCATCAATTAGTCTACCGTTGAATAGTTTACGTGAGAGGTTCGTCCAACCGCCGCATCGACTGAAGCGCCAACCTCTAGGTTAGGTCAGTGTATCATCTTTGGTGTTGACACGTGTTTTGTTGTTTTGGAGTCGATCTAAAGGTAAATATTACTCCAATTCAAATGCACAAATACCTAGTAATTGTCAATAATCAGATGCGAAGTAAACATCCTTAAATATACTATTTATTGATCTATTATTATTTATTTATTTATTTCTCAACGCTCATGGAGACATATATTGTCGACAAACTGTTGTAAATTCAGTGGTAATTATTATGGATAAAAACAATCACATCAGGCAATGTTAATCTACTTATTTAATAGTCACCAAATCAGAGTGAGGTGGATGCCCCAGTTGTTGACTCCAAGAACCAGTCGATGGGGGAACAATTATTTTACAAAATCGCTTGCATTCGTCGGGGAGAAATTCATTTTACAGAATTATCTATCAGAAAACAATTGTTTTTCCTGAATATAAGTTAACTTCTGCGAGGAATTAATTAATCATCAAAAGAAAACGGCTCAACTGCTGGGCCTGAGTGAGCTTCTGGGACATCTGCCGATGATCTCACATAATTTTCCATAATTCCAGGCTTCATTCCATCGAACCTGCAGCACTTCGATATGAGTGACATGATAATAAGCGATTGACATTGTCTGATGGCCTGGAGAAGGACATCTATTCTAATATCTCCATTTCTCCGTCGCTACTCTCCACCAAAAAAGATAAAAAATATGGTCTACTCACTGTCTCCCCCGGCCTCAGTGAAAGGAATGACACGCCTGGATCGTGAGAAATTCACGTGCGTCGTCGACGTGCCCTTTCTAGAATTAACAAACATCTCCCCCAGTGAAATAATGCCAGTCTTAAAAAAATATCTACTAAAACTGAAGCACTGGAAGTCAGTGCAAAAGATCGACGACCGTCTGGTGGTTTACCTCGACCCCGAGGTAGTGGAAAACATCGAGGATCTCGACGAAGAAGATCGTGATGTCCTGTCAAAGCACATTGATAAAATTGCAAAACAACAAATCACCATTAACTACAAAAATTGGACTCCGGATACCATCCTCGCGGCTGTCATTCCCGAGGACATTGGAGTCCCCACTTCTTTCACAAAAGTAGGCCACCTAGTTCACCTGAATCTTCGCGAGAACCAATTGCCATTTAAAAAATTAATCGGCGAGGTTTATCTTGATTTTATCGCCCAAACGACAGTTGTTGTTAACAAATTAAACACCATTGACACAGAATTTCGGAATTTTTCCATGGAAATTCTTGCTGGCGACGGTAATACAATCACAACGGTCAAAGAAAATAATTGTAAATTCACCTTTGACTTCGCCAAAGTCTATTGGAACTCGCGTTTGTCTACTGAGCACGGAAGACTCCTGGAGTACATGGTAAAAGATGATGTCTTGTACGATGTGTTCGCTGGTGTGGGCCCATTTGCTGTGCCAGCAGCGCGAAAGGGCCTGACAGTGTTGGCGAATGATCTGAATCCGGAGTCCTACAAGTGGCTCAAGGTCAACGCGACTGACAACAAAACCACCAAAAATTTGAGCTGCTTCAACAAAGATGGCCGAGATTTCCTGAGGGAGGATGTTAAGAGGCATTTGTTGGATCGAAGGCGCAGGAAATTAGGGGGCTCTGAACACATTGCCATGAATCTTCCAGCCCTGGCTGTTGAATTTCTGGACATTCTGCGCGATTGGATGGACAGTGAGGAGACCAAGTTGATCTTGACGAAGCCCCCGCTCGTTCACCTGTACTGTTTCGTCAAGACCTGTAAAAATGATGATCTTAAACAATTGGCGAAAGAACTCGTTGAGGAGCACGTCAACGCAAAACTCTCGCCAGCAGTGGTGAAGACAATTCATTATGTTAGGAATGTTGCGCCTTATAAAGAAATGATGAGGGTGTCATTTTATCTGAGCGACGAAATTATGGGATGTGAGAAAGTTGAGGAGCCGGCGACAAAACGACCGAGAATTGACGATCTGGTTGACGTTGTAGGTCACCATGGGAAAGAACAAGACAGCCAGGACAACGAAGACGAAGAATGTGTTCAAAGTGTCGGCGAAGAGGTCGTCGTTGAAAAGTAAAGGATCGAATAAGGAGGACGGCAAACAGAAAGTGAGGTTAATCAATCGTTGTCTGACCAGTTGCATAATTTTATTGATTAAAATTGTTGAATTCACTTTTCAGGGGAACCTGAACAGTCTGAAGAGAAAGAGCACTGAGAAGATCAGGATTATCGACCAACAGCTGATGAATTTACGGAGTAAAAATGCGGGAATGCAGACGAGAACGCCTGCAGATCCAACGGTGACATCAAAAATCGTTAAACTGGGGAAAAAGCAGAGAGTACAGGCCCATCTCAACGACAACAAACTGAAACAGCTGAAAATTTGAGGGCAAAACCTGTTATTTAATTTTGTACAGATTAACATTAATTGATAAATCAATTGGAAATCCTCGAATAGCCAGTAATTGCCTGGAAAATCTTTATTACAATTGACCAAGTGAACATGGAAAGTAAAATTGGAATTCAGGGAATTGATTTCTTTGTCGTGGAGTCGGTGGATCCATTCAATTGGGTGTATTCACCACTTCTGTGGTGCTGCTCGCTGTGTCTGTTGGTGGAGGTGATTCTTGGAGGTCCAACCATGGTAAACGCTTTTGGAGTTCCAGTCTGGGGATATTAATTTATTATAAACACCAGTGAAATCTAATGCTTCACTCGTTACTCTTTAGTCGAGCAATTACCTTCACATTTGTCATTTTAATTACCTGTACTTTGGATGACTTATGGCGTAAACATATGGATCTAAACATGCCACAAATTTACATGCGCAGGCTGGAATCATCGTTACAGCAGGTGTTAAGAGACTTTTATCGCCAAATGCGCCAATCATGGCCATCACTCCATATGGTGTCCACGAAGCGACGAACAGGAAGCAAATTGTTATTGCCGCCTGAAAATTGTCAGATTTTTTTCTTCACCATTTCCAAATTTATTATTTACAAATGAAACTGGCGAAATGTGACATAGTCCGCCCTCTTTCTCGTTTTTTTTATTGACAAGGGCTGTGTAAAAAATTAAAATGTCGAACATTTGGTATTACAAAACAATAATTTGTCTTAAAAGACAGGGAATTTGTAAAATTTGTTTCAATGCTCTCATTCTCGGAATGTCATGGACGAAATCAGATTGAGTTAATTAAGTTTGTTAATTTACCTTGGCAATTCTGATTTCAGCCGATTGTGCATGAGTGTTAACATTGCTCCTGAGACTCTCGACATTCATTTTTTTCGCCTGCTCCCGAAGGCTCTTCTCGTGATTCACCACGTGTCCCACAATTTGACTATAATAATAAATAATGAGCAACATTGGTATAACGTATGAAAATGTGAAGATGGTTCCCACAAAGTAGCGAGTCTCCGGTGTGTCTGTGAGGTAATCGAAGGTGCAGGTTGTGAGAAATCCTTCTGGGGCAAATCTGCCCCACACTCCCAACAGCGGCATGAGGGCCCAAGGTATTACATACGCCCATATCAATACGATAAATAGCAGGACGTGGCCCTTGGATAGTTTGCCATCGAGGGGTCTTGCTATTGTCCTAAAATCACATCTCAGATTAAAATTAATATTAATCAGTCATTAATATTGTTTGTTGCTTTATTAATCTCGACATCTGACATTTTAGTTTCTTTAAATTTCTTTTCTTTTGTCTATTTACTTGTAATAATTAATATTTTGGTACATTGAATTCCCAACAAACTCATGGATGCAATTCATTGCTCAGGAATTAGTGAAAAATCCAACAGATTGATAATTAAATTTAAAAAATTGCCTGTATCTGTCGAATGCTATAGCCGCATTAGTGATTGCTGCGCCGATTCCGGAAAGTGTCCCCATAACACCGAAGATCAGGCAGCCAAGATGACCGAGGGCGAATCCATTGTGGTATGAGTTGTAGATGAAAATAGGGGTTTTCAGCATCATCATAAAATCGCAAAATGCCAGGTTGATCACGAACATATTCGACGGAGTCTGCAGTGACTTTGCCCTGAAGCAATTGTATAAATTATTTTTCGACACATTGAGATGAAAAATTATGTTCGTAACTCGTGAAAAAAGTGGTTTTCGACTCCTGGGATTATATCACGAGCCGAAGGCGAACCTCCCACTCGCCAAAAACCATTATTTTTCACTTGTTACGAAATATACTATTTCGGTACCGGTTTTCGTGCGTAAAGTGGTACTTTTCCGCACTCCGCACACAAAAAAACCACTTTGCCCGCAAACCTCCCCTCAAAGCGCTCGTGCGAAAAAGTGCTACTTTACGCACTAGTTGCACAATATACTATTCGTTTACAAGTTTCGACTTTTCGTTTACTAGTAAACGAAAAGGCACTTTTTCGACACGGGCTGAACGTAGCAGCAGTGACAAAATATACTATTTTATCACGCTGTGTCGGAAGTAGTATATTTCGGGCCTGTCGTTATGGGGTTTTTTACTCGCGTGGAGTTTGGTGAGCCGAGCCGTAGGCGAGCGACAGCCCAGGACCGATAGTTTTCCGTAGTGATTTTCACTTATTCGAGTTCGGGTAAGGGCCCGAGGAAAAGTGAAGAGCAGTACGGAAAAGTACTTTTTCATCACGCTGTGTTGGAAAAGTGCTTTTTCGACCCATTGAGGTGAAAAATATTGTTCATAACTCGTAAAAAAAGTGGTTTTTGACTCGTGGAATTATATCACTCACCTTCGGCTCGCGATGTAAACCTCCGACTCGTCAAAAACCATTTTTTTTCACTAGTTACGAAATATACTATTTGGACACATTGAGATGAAAAATTATGTTCGTCACTCGTGAAAAAAGTGGTTTTTGACTCGTGGGATTATATCCCTCGTCTTCGACTCGTGATATAAACCTCCCACCCGCCAAAACCCATTTTTTTTCACCTATTACGAAACATACTATTTTTCAACGCCGCAAGCCCCCATTAGTATTTTAATTATTGAAGACTTTTAAGATTGCAAAGTAACTGCCTATTAAATTACTAACGAGGCGAAACATAAATGGACCTCGATGGCAAGAGTACGAGGGAAAGTGGGGAGAAAATAAAATGGGTAATGGTGGAATGCAATTAGGAAAATGGAGATTCATCTGGAGATGCTGGTACTTACACGCCGAAGATCCATATGACAAGACCATTGCCCAGCAGTGAAACAAAGGTGAAGGCCACGTATACGAGGGCCAGAAGATAATGGAAGGCGGGCTTTGGTTCGGGATAGGCCAGCCAATGCTCCGGTATGTGTATCAACTCCTCAGGAGGTACGTTCCAGCCGAGCAGACGTGGCGCTCCAGCTGGATTTATCCTGGCTTCCCAATGCAGACTGTCGTTCAACATGATCAACGAAAAAAACTTGGGCTCTGCACGGATGGCCCGGTCCCGCACCTAACCGACCTTTTTTTTTACACTATCACTCGCTTTTATACCTCGGCTATCTCACCGCAAATCCGATATTACGGATTCGTTTTTTTTTATTTCCCTCATCATCACATTTTAGTCCCCCTAATTCAGTTATTTCAAGGCTTCCTATCGGCTTAGCCAACGGATAATCCGTTACTGCCTTCGGTCGATGGAAAATGGAGGAAAAGTTGTTTACGGGAACATTTAAAAGAATCCAGGGGACGGAAAATTGTGCGGGACGTCGACAATTAATAAATCTCAAAATTATTTGTTTTTAAATGCGCAAGTTTTTTTATTGTCATTGTTTGCTAATCTCCACTTTTGAGACCACGTAATCTATCTCGATTTAATTAATAAACTAAAACATGAATTTTTGCTATTATACAAAGATCTAATTTTATTTTTCTGTTAATAATTATAAAAAATTAACAATTGAGTAACAGATTTGACAATTGTTTTTTTGTAACTACGCAAGTATTTCGATTGACTTGTTGACGATTCAGGAGACTCTGAGGCAGATTTTCTAATTCGACTGGGCAGTTAAAAAGCGCCGGGTAGAACTTAAATTGAGTTAAAAAATATCTCTTCATGTTTTAATTGATTTAATCGTCTCTTAAATTTACTTTTATTATGATCTAATCTACAGCTCTCAAATTGTCACTCTCCGCAATTTATAAAAAACCTTTGTTTCTCATACATCCTAAGTTCATCTACACAATTAATTACCTAAATGCAACGCTCAATTCTACTTAATTATCGGCGGTATCACCTCTACTTATTACGGTCATTACATCCCACATAACTAATTAATTACAACGTTTGTAATATTTGCATTTGTATTTGTATTTGTATTTTGAAACATTTTTTTCATCACAGCATGTCCGTCTGCGAATTTGCGCTGCTGATTTTTCTTTTGTTCATTAGTAATTGCTCTTGAAATTGCCAAAAAAATTGGAATTCAATTGTTTTGTAATTATGCCCCGACGAATTTAGCTACAATGAGCTTTCATGAATTTTTACTGTAATAAAACGAGCCGTAATTAATTGTTCTATAATATGTAGAGGTACAATCATCATCAGCTGTTGACCCTGAGTGCAACTGAAAGACAATAAGATAAATTAATGGAATGATTAACGCATGCCACAGGCAATTTTTTTTTTAGCGAGGATGGAGAAAGGACTCACCCTCCCAGGTATGAAAGAATATCACGAGAATAATGAGCAGATGCCAATTTTTTGAGAGCACAGGATTAGAATCTCCCGTGAAATAATCGACATCCACTTCACCCTCTTCCGGAATGCTTCGGGTTCTCTTCTCCATCCACTCGTACGCCTCCATTTTATATCTCTTCAGCATTTCGGGACCCACCTCTTCCCGAATTCGCCGGTTGTAGCTATTCAACCATCGACGCTATTTTGGAGAACAATTATGACTCGTTAATCCGACGTTCCGGGAATTTTATTACAGCGAAAAATTGTCAGTAAAAATTGTCTAATTTTTTATAAAAACGTCGGAGATTTTCACTGACGATTTCACTCGGGGTTTTTCTTTATACAATCGCAAGGTATTTACTCACGTGGGATCTATTGAGCATACGAAGATCGATAAGCTTAGGCTCGTAGGGAACTAGCGTAACGTCGCGAAATTTGAGGAATTTTGGATTTTTCGTTCCCTAAAATTCGTAGTTAATAATTAGTTGGAGATCTTTGAGAGGTTTCGGCTGCCAAATTAGCCCACCAAAAAAATGGTATTAA
Organism: Psyttalia lounsburyi; assembly: GCA_030522865.1. Taxonomy (NCBI): domain Eukaryota; kingdom Metazoa; phylum Arthropoda; class Insecta; order Hymenoptera; family Braconidae; genus Psyttalia; species Psyttalia lounsburyi. The sequence goes on along the minus strand of JAPYZN010002876.1, from coordinate 1,352 downwards.
TTATTTTTTGGATTATTTGGTAATGAATTTCACTCACCGCAGTAACCACCTCCAGAATATTCTCCAATCGAATGCCAAATTTTCCTTTGTCGTAGAAGCCCGGCTCATTTGATAAAAAATTCCCCGGCTGCAGGCGTGCACTGCATCCCGGGGTAGCCGTTGCATTTTGAATGTACGAGACACTAAAAAAAAAAAAAAAAAAAAAAAAAAAAAAAAAAAAAAAAAAAAAAAAAAAAAAAAAAAAAATGAAAATTCAAAGAAACTTTTGAGCCGTAAAAAATGAAAAATTCAATCGTCCTTTTTTCTAGTTGCCTTGACTTCGATGAAAAATGTTCCAAATGAAAAAAAAAAATTTGGTTTAAAAATACGAGTCAGGCGACAATCATCCGTTCAAAAAATATAAATGTTTCCACTGCAGAAATTTTTTTAACTCATAAGTAAGTGAAAAAAAAAATATTGAGACTTAAAAAATATTCAGACCGGATGGCTCTCGGTATTCGGTGGAATGGCGCACATTAAAAATAATAATAATAATAAAATTAAACCAACATTCGTGAACAGAAAGAAAATGTCCAATTCCATGTCCAGTTCCATGCATGTAATCATATCCGGTTCTCCAGAGGGGCTCCCTGGCGAAAGTGTCCAACTGATCGGTCCTGAGATCAGCCGGAAATACCATCGATGCCAATTGAATTGAACCAATGAGCACTCGTGTGTATGCCCTCTTCTGCTCTTCCGTTGGCTCGCCAAAATGAAAGGTTCTCGTGACATCAGTAGTTCCATCTAAAAATCCACGAGATGAATCAGACAGATTTTTTTTCATGCGAAGAATTCTTGATATGCGAGCCACCCATTGTCCCAACAGATTGGCTGTATTTTTTATGTTCTTTAAAATTAATTAACTAATTAGTTAAGTGGCCTCAAGACAAGCAATCGCTGTCGTCTTGTTTATTCAGTAAAAATGGAAAAAATTGCTGTAAAATAATTTTTCAAGTCCAGAAAATTGATTGTTTCTCCTCAGTTCCTCAATTAAATGTTTTTCAATTTTAAATAAATATAAATAAAGCCTCAAATGAGGAGCTTGGGGAGGAATCCCCCGACGTTACAACTCGAATTTTGTTTTCAAGGGGAGCGACCCAGTAGGAATCGACAATCGAAAAGGGGCTCATCACACCCTGAACCGTTCCTCGAAAGTCCTGAATGAGGGCTGGGATCTAGCCTTGAATCAGCCCTCTTCTAACCCTAAAATGATGACATCGTTTCAGGCTCGTCAAACGAGCCTCGTTCAAGGCTCGCTGGAAAGGCTGAACTGAGCCTCGAAAAACGAAATTTTGAGGACTGAGACGAGCCTT
>JAPYZN010002875.1:0-22089 GCA_030522865.1 Psyttalia lounsburyi | reverse complement strand
CCCCCCCCGAGGGGGGGGGGGGGGGGGGGGGGGGTTACATCGGCCCCTACTCCTCAACCCTCAGAAATTCTTGTTCGATCCCCAACTGTAGTCACTCAGTATAGGATATCGAAAACTACAACGCCGAGAGACGCGAGGCAACTATCAATCTCTTTTAACGGCTTCGTCACCGTTTCGTTCACGAGGGATTAGACGACTAGAGGATAGGTATGGGGGAGAGGGATTTGCACAGCTCCACCATCACCCTCCCTCATTCCAAAGCCTACGAGAAGAAAACCGCGACTCGTTAATTTGTCATTCCCCAACTCTTCCCCTCACCAGCAACTTCTTTCTTGCTGTCTATCGACCTCAAAGATGCCTCGGGGCTTCTGTTTTACCGACCGTGGATTTTCTCGCGACTTTTTTATTCCACATCTCTTCCCCCTTATCCCACCACACCACCGTTAGCCTGTCCTTCGCCACTCTTCAACTCTTATTCACCCCTCCCCCTCACTTTTTCTCGATATTTTTTTTGTTCATTCCCATAGAATCGTTCATTGTCTGAATATTCTCATGTAATTGGAGATAAAAATATTTTCATTGTATTTGTAAGTTCATCTCTATATTTTTGACATCTATTTTTCAACACATTCCTACCTCCTTTCCATCTCCATCACCGGTGATTCCATTCACTGGAGTTTGGGAAAAGAGTTGAGTGACGCGCGTTGCTGAGGGGTTTTGGGAGAGGCGAAAAAAGTACAAAAGTGATAAATAAAAATGTTGGGTTTAAAATGTCAGAGATTTGTTACCTTTGTATCGAGAGAATGTGTGTAATGATGAGTGGGGAGGATGGGGAAATCAAAGGAAATAGTTGATAGGTGGAGAATGACGATTTTTACAGAATGTTGGAAAATAATAATTCCCATTGCCAACGCAAATGGCAATGGGTCTCGACTTTCAAGGGGTTCGCATACACACTCTCACTGAGAGAGGGGTAGAGAAGGGAGACCTTCCACCGTGGACTGGAGACTGTGGGGATTATAGAGCTTTGCAAGGATATCAATTATAACCAGAAACAGTTATTCCCTTGCATCGGGAAGAGCGAGACGATGAGATACTGTGGAGAGACCCCTTTCGCCCGATCCCTTTTCTCTAGACCTTGGCTTTCTAATCCTTTGTAAATTATATCATTTTCACTGTTTGTTTACGCAACTCTCGTCCGATTTGCGGGCAGCTTTACGAGCTTGCTAGGGCTCTCAGAGAAAGTAAATCAAAGGTTTGGAGATACATTTTTTATTGAACATCTACTGTTTGTTTTTTTATCCATATAATTGATCATTGTTCAAATAATTATAAAGCACTTATCCATATAATCCATCCGCACCAACATTTTCATGATTAATTTTGAATAGCATATTTACATTGTCGTTTCTGTGTTTTTTTTTCCTTCACTAATAGGTTCTCGAGATCAACGCAATTTGAGAAAAACGAGAGACGAGATCGATATTTATATAATCTAATATCCACATTAAAGATCAATAATTATAGCTTTAGGGAATGAGGTCGGTTACACACTTTCGCAAATCCCTTGAATTTTTCATTATGTTTCGTTCAATATTACATCACAGTATTTTGTTATTTATGGTTGAATAATTAACGATGATGTTTGATATTAATATATTGTGCTCCATGGCTTCTAGACATAAAACATTGTGACAGAATTCCTAACAGTAAATTCAAAAAGAAATAATGGATTTGTTTATTCATTTCAATTCGAATCCCAGATTTTCCAATAAAGTTTTTAGTCGAAGACTCGAGTAGAACCTCCCCGTTATACACGAAGAAAAAATTCTCAAAAAAAATACGCGTATTGTTATGATAGTCACGACCACCTCTTAGGTTAACACCCTCGCCTCACCGAGTTTATACTCAGTGAAGGGGGCAGTTCCTATTATGCAAATGTATGAGGTGAAACTGCCCGAGATCGTTCAGAGATGACCCTACTCAAGGGTGCAGTTAACCCCCAGCTATTACTGTACACTGTCTACCTACAAATGAGTCACCATTCCAATAAAAATTCGTGTAAAGGAGACTAGAGAACGACACCTCTTCCGACATCTGCCTTAAGGGAGGGGAAAGGTATTTCAAGCTTTTTTGCATTAAATACATTTTTAATGAATACTTAATATCTCAAGAATAGTGTGTCAAAGTTTCAAGTCGATCGTAGAAAAATTGACGGAGTTGTGAATATTTGAGCGTTCGCTACTCCAGGTCAGTTTCTTAATGCGCGAAACTTTAGAACGATTGTCGGAAACTAGCTACGTTTCAAGTTCGTATCCACGATAACTCAGAAGCTACTGGACCAATCATTTTCAAATTTTGCACAATACTTCTGTACATGATTCACCAGGTAAGTCCGGTACCTTTGTTAGTTTTTACACAATCATTAATTTTACAATAACAAATTAACCGATTGCTTTGGGTAAAAATCCATTTTTTTACTTCCAAGTGCTGACAAAAATTGAAAAACCGAAACAAAATCCTCCCAGCGTCTCCGCGAGGAATATCCCCTTTAACAAACGCATTTTGATTTTTTTATTTTCGATAATTGTGGTGCGCCTTATGATGAACACCGCAAAACTACGTTTTTTGGGGGCACCTTCGAAGATTTACAGTCACTCATAAAATATTCAATATTTTGATTTGAAAATTTATCAAAATATTATTCAAATGCTATACTGCTATTTGTAAAATAGACAGAACTATCTCTCGCCCCCCCCTCCCCCCCCCCCCCCCCCCCCCCCCCCAAACGATCAGCACTCAATCAATGAAGATGGTGTCTGCGAGCGGTCAATTCCAGTGTTAGAATTTTAGAGGAAATCGTTCCAGGGAATTGTGTGTTTATATCGGTGGATTGCCGAAGAGGGGAGAGGCACAGGACTAGGTGGGTTGGTATATGTTTACTTTTGGTGTTGGGCAAGTAGCGCCCAGCGTGCATGGTACCCTCTGATAGCAAACAACAGGGTATCGATCAGTATGACTCTGGTAAACAACTATTGTGGAGTAGTATGGAGACTCAATGACCTTCCATCCTCTTTGTCTCCCGATCCAACGAATTTTGCCTCGAGTATTTTCACTGAATTCAGGGGAAAAATTCATAAGACGATATTCCATTGATCGGAGGTGTAATTATCTGAGAAATAATGGTTCTCTCACTGCAGCTGTACTTTTTTGGCGAATTTAATTTGCGTGGACTCAATGTCGTGTAATTTTTTTATCGAGAATCGCCGGAAACGACACACGCACCGCCTACAGTTCACCCGTGTGTCTAGCAAAAAAGCTTGCTCACCCATCTCCTCGCTTTGCGGACTTGTAGTGTATGAAACTATTTTATACGTTACGTTAACAATTTATAATGTAAGAAACAGAAATCTCATAATATTTTGTAGGGCATTCCGATGTTCGTATAAGCTACCCCGAGACAATAGAAACATTGGAGTACATTTCTATTGTTGGCAGGATGTCTTATATGAAGATCTCATTATTTTTGAGGTCACATTAAATATGCCAACATTTTTTTACGATGGAAACTTTCTCAATAATTTGATAAGAAAATATAAAATGATCTAAATAAATACTAAAGATTTCCTCAATAATCAGTGGACGTTAACTTTACAGTGAAAACAGACATTTCATTATATTTTGTAGGATAGTTCGATCTTCGCATAAGATACCCCACGACAATTGAAATATAGTAAATTTCTTTAGTTCGCAGGGTACCTTATATGAAGATGCCATTGTTTTTTAGTTTATATTAAATATGCCAGAATTTTTTTACGAATGAAAACTCTTCAAGACGTCTATGAGAAAATATCAAATGACCTCGATAAATACTAAAGGTTCGTCAATAATCAATGAAAGCCGGGACAGCCGTATATTGAGCCAGAGAAAGTGTTAATGTATCAATCGCTTCAACTTGCTCATAGAGTTGATGGTTTCGCAGTGGTATCTGACCTGTAGTACATTCAGAATCATTATACGTCCACCCTGTTATCGATGTAACTCCCCCACCTATTCGACACTGTTACACTTTGGCAGGCTAGTTTGGCATTGTTCCTCGCCCACGTCCGGCAAACTCACAACAAACAAACAGATACTGGAATTGTTTGGTAACTGGGGTTGTCTCACTGCGTTGAGTTTTGACATTAACGAGTTCTGAATCTTCTACCCAGTTTTGTTTCTTGACGTGTCGCATACCGCATATCGCTGCCATCGTGTTGCGCCATTTAAATTCTTTAGGTGTACCTATCTACTGTCGGGATTTATCAACAAACATCGTGATGGCATTTGCAGAGTGCATTCTAAACATGAATTTGTAAATGAAGAAAATCACGTGTACTATTCGGAATTTCTTTTACATATTCATCGATAACCACGGCCGGTTAGAAAATGTAAACTTTTGCGAGCTGCAATTATTTACAATAATTTAATAGGTAGAGGCATTATTCATTTATGAATTCAATTTTTCGAGCTAGGTGAAAAAAATTTCGAGTTCATTAAATCTTTCGTCATATATGCAAAAATACTGTAAGTGAACGGAATTCCCTCAGATATAACAAATTGAGAGGGTCCGATATTTAATTCAATTCTGAATTTGGTTATGAGAGTTCAATATTCCATCAACATTTTCTTAAAATGCATATAAATCAATGTTAAATATTCTAACAATTTTTACTTTACATTCCCGAAAAAATCCAGTAGTAATGAATAATAATTGACTGCCATCAATTATTAAGTGAGACGTCTAGAAAAATTCCACAATTTAATCGCGCAGATAGAGTCATAATCGTCCAGTGATCGATTCCATTTCAAGAATTACGGCTTTATATTCCCATTCCAATAATAAAGTTGAACCTTTGCCCCTTCTCCCCCGTTCAATTAGTATTTATTTTTACCAACCACCACAAATCAATGTGTAAAGACTCGCAACATTAAAATTCCCTCATTGTTCACTGTCGCCCAGTGCACAATAATAAGAAGCACTAGAGCGCGGAGATGGCAAAAGAGTTGAAAGAGAGCCCCGTAGCCAAGGCCCGTTGATCGAGTGGCAAAGTGTCAAAGTGCGCCGACTCAGTAGCCGCGTGGCCGCGCCAGTCGAAGGTTTACGCGGCTGAGCTATTCGAGGCGCTGCAGAGTCGCGACGGCAGCCACCGGCGCGCGAGCCATACGCACCCGGCCACACACAATTCCCACCCCTTTATATACAAAACCGATAGTACGTAAAACAACCATAACCACTATAAACACAAACTGACAAGGAAAAAAAATAAGAAAATAATAATCGTTCACTGGAGAAAAAAAAAAGAGTTGAAGCCAACTAGTCGCCGGGTCACCGTTTGTTGAATTAAATTATCAAATATCTGAAAAAAACATAAAGAGGAGAAAGTAATTGTTGGTGACGTCATCGATAACATCCCCCGTAAACACGTGGCGCGGCGCACGCGGCCGGCCTTACCCAGCGGGTGGGTGGGGGGTTAACGGAGGGGGGAGAGGAGCCGAGGGTCAGAGGAGAAAAGAAGGGATAAACAATAAGGGAAAGAGACCGAGAGAGAGAGAGACACATTAAGAATTGAATCAATTAATAATTGAAATAATATCAACAATTTTTCGGGTTTGAGTTTTCAATAAAATTGGAAGTACGGGTGAACGAGCAACACTTCCCGAGGATTCCAGGAGTCATAGCATGCTGGAGCCACGCTGGAGACCCGTCCAGGTACAGCAATGTTGATCGTCATGTACCAAAATGCATCAATCATCATGCCCCAAGCAAATGCACATTTAATTAATGCAGCAGCACTTGTTCAGTTTCATTGGAGTCACTTGATTTGTTTTTATTCATGGTTATTATTTGTGCTCGTGGTTTGTCTTTGTTTTGTTCTTTATTTGATTCAGTCTCTCTCTTGGTCTCTTTAACCCCCTCGATTCTCATCTCTCATGCATCTTGATGTAATCGCATCTGATTTCAACTGCATCCTGCGTTCATAAATGCGACCTTCAGCTCTCCCCCTCCTTCTTCCTTCTTTGCCGGTCTTTTGCTACGTTGAGTTGGTTATTTTCGTTCGATTTAGCTCATCCTAGATAAATTTTATAAGTGTATTACGTATTTATGAATAAGCGAGTTTGTTGAATTATATTTAATTTTTTGTTCATTATGATTTCTTGGTTAACAAATTAAGGACTTTGAGAGACAATAAGTCCTTTTTAGTTTTTAGCTCTCTCACAATATTTATTTATTTTCAACTTCCGAGAAGAAGTTACTGTTTTAGTATTGCACGATTATCAAACTTGCACAAAGTTATATTCTGACAAAGGCACGTGTTGTTGTGTTAGCATTAATCCGTATTTAAATAAATTTTACTGTGAGATCGCACTGTTATAAGATATGTTTTAGTGCGTAAGATCACACAAGAGGGATTTCTAGGGGAGATTATGGCTATTTCTATCCTCAAGAATTTCTGAGATCGATTAAATACGCGGAGAGTGTGTTTTCATTTCAATAGAAAAGGGTCTCAAGGGGTGGAAGGGTGGGGATGGAAAGGGACGATGGAGGGGGTCTCTGGGGTATGAGACACAAGCCTACCGATATTCGTGGAAGTGACGTTTTAACGATCACATATTCGGGCGTTCAATGAATGGTGAACGAACACGTTTGTCCAAATTAATTCTACAATTTATATGTTTGGGGAGGGACTGAGATGTCTTGGTATATACAAGGACGAACTGACCTGGCAGTTATTTATGTTTTATATGGATTCCATTATTCGTAAGAGATTCGTTGGTGAAATGATAAATACGTAATTTTTACACAATTAATAATGTCGTGAGTTTTTAATAAAATTCGATTTTTTATGATTTTTTTTCTGAATTGTAAATATTTGTAGAAGAATATAAATTGTTTGAATCCTTGGGAAGCCATTTAATCATTAAAAATTCAAAACTATTTGGAGTAATTTTTTAATTTGAAAAAGTTCTTGAAATATACTCTTCAGGATAAGAAAATTACATTCAGAATGAAGAACCATCGACAATCATATCGAGACCCTATTTCGACTGACATTTGCAGGACCTTTATACTTTTCTTATTGGTCGAAGAATGTTCGGTCCTGTGTAACAAGGCCGTCAGAATGCTTTCTTCCTATGAGTATTCAATTAGAGACTTATTTCTGACATTTCATATTCATCGAAATATCGCCAGATTACAACTGTTAAACATCCCCCGACATTTTCTCAATTATCAATACTGGATAACACTCCTCTCAAGATATCGTTGCGTTACCTGAGTGCAGGAGTGCATATAAAGTGTACGTATTTTTTTCCCTCAAGATTTTCCGTTTTTTTTCCCTTGAGTGCATGGTCGACGAAGCACTCGGTCCAGGGAGTGAAGGGGGGTAAGGGTGGAGAGGAGACGAAATAGGGAGTTGGAGGGTACACAGAGAGGGAGTTGGTCTGAGAATACTGCGAGGACCCCAGGGGGGTTAGATGCAGGAGAGTAGGTGGAACGGTCCGGAGACGGAGGCGGTACTAGTCTGCTTGGTGGGCGTTAAAGAAGTGGGTGAGGTAGTGGCGGAGGGGGTGGGTGGTAAAGAGGGGGAAGGTAACCTCGGCCACCCTCAGCGCTTCATCCCGCTTTCCCGGTTTTACTCAATACCGCGAGTTTTGGAAAGCTCGTCGGTGTCTTGGACGAGGTCTGATGATCACCGGGGCTTTCCACTACAACCGTTACTCAAGACTCCCACTGTTAACATAAAGGGACCAACCATAAATAGGAACAATCAATATTTTATCTATTTGTTTATTTACTTTGATGCATTTTCGTCCAGCGTGAGGGTATTTTGAGGGAATCGAGGATATTTTGAATTTATCAAGGGGGGAAAAAAGGATAGAAGCTCACCCTGGGCCATCTTTCCATCTCCTCCGACGCATCTCCTTGCGGCAAACGCGCAAGCAGGGGTAGACGATTCCGCGAATGCTCTTGCCCGGATAGTGTGTACACCGAAATGCTGCTGCGCCGCCGTTGCATCCCTCTCGACCACTTCCGGACCACACAGGCTCCACCCACTTTTATATTAATCACGTCTTGGCTGGGTTCCTCTCTCGCCCTTCCCTCCACCAAAACGTATACTTAAATGCGGCCCTCTTTACGTTACTCGTTCCCTGCTGCACGTCTTTGAAAATGCCCACCCCATCTTGCTTCTCCTCCTGGTACGATGCACTCCATCTTCCTTTCCCGGTGAGCGATTTCCTACGTAGCACGATGCCCGGGAGAGGACCACACCTCTGTACGCCTCTGGCTTATTCATGTCTCTCCATGCCAACTCCAAGGCGGATGGCTTTTTTAGGAGTTTCTTTTTTATCTCACTTCGTTGTATGGGTTTTTTTTAACGCAGTGAGGTGATGGGAGTTCCGGGGAGCGAGTATTTAAATTGAGTAATGATTTTTTTTTGCAATAGAGTTTAGGGAGATGTCGAGGTGAGCCTGCGAGGCGAATAATTATTGCGGTCATGTAATGAAAAAACTGAGTTTTTGTGGGAGTTTCATTAGTATCGGTTATTGTTCTCTGAGAAGTGATCAATACCAAATAGCGGGGGAGGAGAGAATTTTTCAGTTTTTATTTTAGTTTTGAATTTATCTTTCGATCTATCTTTGCAACTGCTTGATCATATTTCCTTTATTGATGACCATTTGACCTCTGTCTGCCTCCGTGTCTCGTTCTATATTGCTTCTGTAGCTAAATGTTCGGCGGAGAACTTGTGGAGTATTTTTTATCGAAATTTTACTATTTGAATGCAAACAGTTTTTCATTCTTGGAGGAAGCTTCTCCACTCCCAATATATCTGAAAATCAAACTCTCTCGTATTTTGAATATATTTTTACTCTATCCTATCAGTAATAATTATCGCAGTAATAACTATATTAAGAATGAACTTCCACAAATTAATTTTTTTAAACAAAGCGCCAAAGAAATATTTCTTCTTCTTCGATGTCAAAATCATATAATCGAAATGAATGAAAATGCGACAAAATATCCGATTTCTTGAGAAGTAATGTGTATTAATAATTGGGTGGACTGACTTTAATGATTCATTTTTCTCCAGTTTTCGCATGTTCTAACATAATCCTCATTATCCTTAGATGAGTGTCTGCCCCCATCTCATCCGTTTTTACTCACTCACCCCTGAAAATTAAATTTTTATTTTACACAAGAAGACTTATTCACGAGAAGAACGAATTCAATATGAAGTAGAAATAAATTAATTAAAATCATCAAAAACTGACGCACATTTAGACACATTTACACACGAAAAGAGTCTCCACATTATCACCTCTAGCGGCACATTATTATCGATTTATTTATAGATATTTATCGAAAAAAAATCGTTGGGGTGACTCATATTCTAATCACGTCAAGAATAACCAACTTTTTTGTTTATCTGTGAACTAGAATATTTGGCGTTAAATACAGTGAGAGATAAGAAATATATGGAGAAAAAAATATTATTGTACCCATCAAATCTACGTCAGACCACTAAATTATAGAAATCTATATGGAAAATCTAGTTTTAAATTGTTGTTTGAAGAATATTTGATTGGTAAAGTCATACTTTTTTCTATGTGTAATTGAACAATATTATTGTTTGAGAGCCCCAAGTATGGGTGAAATCAGAGTGCGAAAAATAATCAGTAGTAATACCACTAGTCCTCCAAAATATCCGATTACTTTTAGAGCACAAAATTCAAAGGTTGACCAATAGGAGCATGGAATTTGCCATCATGTGATGGGTGTTGGATCGATTAAATAATTTTCTGAAGTACAGCCGTTGCTTAGTCACGAACAAACTGTTTTTCCCCAGAGTTTTAATATTAAATAATAAAAAAAACATCGAAAATCCGTGATATTTCGGAAACTGAGTGAGAACAAAGGCAATTGGCAAATATCAAATTCCGGCTATCATTGTTAAAGACTGGAATTTAGGGAATACCCACCAGATACCCCTCGTCGTTGAAAATTAATCGGATATCTCCCTTAACTTACCCTGCTTGACAGCCTAAGTATCGTAACTTTTGGAAAATACCCGACAATTTTCAAGCACTCGTGGCATCATAGCTGATAACTTTTTTATTCCGATTTCGGCCACATAGTGTCCAGTAAAACACACCAAGCGAATTGTAAAATTTTTTTGAAAATTTCTGATGAAATTCTGTTGGATAGCCGAGTGAAAAAACAATCAATAAAATTTCGTTTTTATCACGCTTTTTCATCTCCAAATATTGATGAATATAAAGGAGAGTTTTACATTAAAGAATGGAATTTACACGGCGTTCCACATTCTTGGGATGTCACAAGAAACCACTCGATAGGATTTACAATAGGTAGGATGGGAGCCGAAATTATTCGAAATATAAAATTTACAAGAAATTTTTACTGGAAAAATGCATAGTCCAGAATCTTTTCGAGCAAAAGAAACGCTTAGAGGAAAAATAGTATATTTCGTAACGAGTGAAAAAAAGTATTTTTTGGTGAATGGGGGGTTTATATCACGAGCCGAAGGCGAAAGTTACTTTTTCGAAACATTGAGATGAAAAATTTTGTTCGTACCTCGTGAAAAAAGTGGTTTTGGCGCTCGCCTTCGGCTCGTAATATAAACCTCCCACTTGCCAAAAACCACTTTTTTTCACTGGTCACGAAATATACTTTTTTTTTTCTCTACGCGTTTCTTTTGCTCGAGAAGAACACGGCCGGGATTGTGCATTTTCCCAGTAAAAATTTCGTGTAAATTTTATATTTCGAATGATTCCGGCTCCCATCCGACCTATTGCAAATCGCATCCAGTATGGTTTCCTGTGGCATCACAAGAATGTGGAACGCTGTGTAAATTCCATTCTTTAATGTAAAACTCTCCATTATTTTCATCGATATTTGGAGATTACCACTGATGCAAAACTAAAAGTTTAAACATTGAAAATGATTAATCCCTGACATGCATAAATGACACGTACACATTGATTCAGTAGAGCGGGCAGGGGAGAGACGAGAATTGGGTGAGGTAAATTTCAACATCAGTGATTCGAGGGTGATGCATCAGTGTTGGATGGTTTGTATGCATTTGTCAATAGAAACAGGAGGGCATATCGAGGCAATCGGTGGGAACTACGGCAAGTATAATACCCGCGAGTATACATAATGGCAATGTTACACATTGCGCGAGCGAGATGGGGTGAAGCCTGGGGAGTGGGATTTTAACGTTTGCAGGAGAGAGAGTTAAACGAGAGACTAGAGTTGACTTGTTACGTTGTCGAATGCCGCTTGGATTCGATGATTTGCCGATCTCTCTCTCTCTCCTCTCTCCCTCGCTCTTCGTCACTCACTCCCTCTCCTGTGGACAACTATCGTTACATTCGAACGCGTACAACATATGCCCGATGGTGCGGGCACCACAGGGTACCCCGTGTGGCCCTCCCCCTCCCGTCTGCCCCCGCAAGCTTCATTTGCCATCGACGCCGACGCGACGCATTAAATTATAATCGTGATTGCATGAACGCGACGACGCCCTACTCGTCGCACTAAAATCACTCCCTATCCTTTCCTTCACTTTCCACTGTTTCATGTTAAATTAGTTATTCATGAGTATATATTTTCTTAGAGTGCGATGTGTGGCTCTTTTGAGGATCATGATTTCTTAGATCCTGGCATTGAACAGCAAGAAGAAGACAATGGTTAACTGTTGGTAGCTATCTCGGTAATGTTAGAAAATTATTACTTTGATATCGAGAAATAAATTTCGTATTTTGTTATTGATCAATCACTTGTAATACCCCAAGAACTTCAAAATTAATCAGATATTTCCCTCAAGTTTCCCAGCGTATCAACGGTTGGGACAATTTTTTTGAAAAAATCCAGAGCGCGTATCGCATGACATTCTTCCTTCTCGGTGCTACGCAAAGAAATATTCGAGAAATTTCCGATAATTTTGAAGGCCCATTCGGAGGATTTTTCTTTTCCCGGGTTTATATTAGTCCAATCGGCGTGCAGTGCTCGCAGTGTCGTGACATCTTCTGCGGAACAAATAATCTTACATTAACGATTAAAAACTTTTTTCTTATTGATTTCGTTTAATGAATCGTTCGCGAACCGACTTATTTTACTGAATTATCGTGGGTAACACGTATTCACTTCTGTACAAATAACAAATTTTTGGCAGATCTGTGAGAAACAATTGACAGGCTTTGATAATTTGTCGGGAGATTGTCAAAGCAACACCAACGCAAAGTCGTTACGAAGTCACGAATACTGCACGCGGATTGGGCGAAATCGGGATGAGAAAAATAATCAGTTTAATCAATTCTGGAACACGTTACAGTAAACATTACCGAAGATTTTGAGAATCGAGGAACAATTTTTGTGTTGTTGTTGTTTAATTTGGAAAGTCACCTGAGAATGTTTTGACATGATTGCAATTTTATGGATGAGCTAACATGAAACATTTAATGGTACTTTATTTAATTTTATCATATTTCATTTTCAATTTGGCACCGAAATTTGAGGAAGAATTGAATTTTGAATTACATTCAAATTCCCTACACCGGAAATTTGAATGAAGCTATAACTTGATTTTCAAGAGACTTTTAAGAAAGTGGAACACTATTTGGAGATTTTTAGCAACTGATATTTATAATTCCTATGTTTCTTATAATTGACATTTCAAAAATTTCCAGCAATCAGTTATCAATAATTGAAAAAATTTGAATCATCAATATAACTCATAATCTATCACTTCTCTTAGATTTTTCTATTTTTATGGATAGCTTGTTATAGAGTTTGAAATAGCGTCACCAGAAAGTCAGAGGAAATCAGCGATTGTCAACTCCGATTAACGATCCATTTTCCTCCATTCGCACTTGGGAATGAACTATATTTATATCCTGAACAAGAGCAAAATGGATATTTATAATGTATTTGGGAACGCAAACTTTCTGCAATCTTCCCTTCCTCTCTACCATTACTTTCATCGAATCCCTTCCATTAATTTATAATGAACGTTTATAATTGAAGTAACTTTCGAAAATATTCCAAAATATGAATTCAGATATTTCTTTGATAAATCTAATGATATGTTTCTTGTTTAAAATCAATAAGGATTTAATCATTATCATTGGAACAAGACGTTAATTAAAATTGATTTTAGTACAAAAAATGCATTAATAATCCACAAAAGACTACCTAGAATTAAAATCAATTTTATTATCGTGCGTTCCTCAAATTGAATATGTTCGTAGACTATCCAAATAAAAAAAAAAATAAGAGTAATAATAGTTGAAATAATTATTTCGGAAATGAGGTCCAACATATTTTATTCATTTTCTTTCGTTTTTTAAATTTTAGTCACACGACGCGTCAAAACGATTCTATTCAATTACAATTATTAATGCCAATATAAACTAATTGGTTGGACCTAAGAGTTCTATCAAACCAACTTTATAAATTTAGTTTTGTCTATACATATATATATATATCCCACACTTTAATATTACAGACGACAGTATCAATATTACTAGAAAATTTACCATACAATATTTTTTTCTCATCAGATTTCTATCCTCGGATAATGGTTAAATTGAAGTTAAAAGAAAAATATCAAATAACATAAGAAAATACCTCAATCCTCCGCCTGTGCATCTGCTCTGATTCTTTCCAATAATCAATTATACTTATCTTATACGTTGACTGCAGTTCAACCGTATAATTAGCCACAAAAATATCGTAGCACTCGTCAAGTGCGTGGGATCCCCCAGGTATACAAATTATCAAACAGAGCAATGTATTCACAGTGCCGGCCCGGAGGAGAGAGTGCGTAATGTCTTGCCTCGTGTGCCTCAGACCCCTCAGTCATAAGTAATGTAAATATCGAGAGGAGAATTATTATATCAAAAGTTCACCTTTTAATTCTCCTAAAATTTTCCTTATCCTCTCACGATAAATAGGTCAATCCCATCGATAAAATCATTTCCCCTACAAGTTTCAATGAAAAATAATTTTTTGATTTTGGAGATGTTCTCCGTGAGTGATTATTAACTTGATTATTCGAAATGTTATATGCATAGTCTTTTTTTACAATTTCGTTGAGAAATTATAGCCGATATTCCCCAACTTTTCATTTCTTTTTGAAAATTTCTAGAAAATTGTTAATCAGATTAACGTAAAACAATATATAGTTTTTAGAGTTTATCGTTATTCAATGGCTCGGAATGTTTTACAGTTGTGAAGTTATTTTTCTACATTTTTATTACAATTTTGCTCATTTTTGTGATAAGGTAAAAACGTTTTTGCGCGATAACGAAACTACGCGAGTCATTGAAAAGTGATAAAACTTGAATATGGTATATTTTTTCGTGTCAATATGATGCACATCGGGGCCAAACTACAGTCCAATCTATCCAGTATTTTTTGGGATACAAGGACTTAGAAAAAATTTTCCCCTTTAGACTAAAATTTTTGTTAAACGCAATTTTAATATTCATTGGAAAATAATGACAACTAGTGAATGATGAAATCAATCCGCGACCAGACTCCAAAGATTACAATTTAACCTGACAAACCAGAAAAAAATTGATGAATTTGCTGGATCTCTACGGTTTTCAAAGAATTCTCAAGTATTTAGGTTTCATTATATATTATATATTTATGAACAATTATACCACTTCTTTAATTTGATAAAAAAAAGCCCCCCTCCCATCAACTCCTGAGGTACATAAGAATTGGTTCGGAACGCATGAGCTAATCTAGTAGTTAAAAAACGTGTCTCCCTTCTAGCAATAGAATTTGTAGAAATAAAAAATTAATACGACAAATAATACATGAAGTAATCACACGTACGTCTGCCGGATAGGCTCGGCCGATGCTTGTTATCTCCCATCAATCTATCAATCTATCAATCTTTTGTACTACTGCCTGTAGCCTAAAGTGCCTAAATAAACAGAGCAAGATCCAACTTTTTTCAAATAAAACTCTATCGAAATATTGATTGTCGACAAGAGCGATATATATGTATAAGGTTCAAGGTCGATCGCTAATACCCACCTGACGCAAATTGCTCCGGCAGTCGGCCCTCGTGTTCCCAATATTTTTCCATATTTTGGCGCTGCCCATTGTCCGCATCTCCCGGCCTTCACGTCCCGAGACAGCCCTTGCATTCGCGCGATTATTGCGCCAAATAAAATGCAATTTGACGTGGACAGATTTCATCGAGTCACAGACCATTTGTTTGTATAATTGAGAGAGAGGGGAGACAATAACCAGTAAATAATGATTGACCAGCCATTGACGATATCTGGTGAATGGCGCTGATAAGCGAATGCCCGAGTCAATAAAATGAGACGAAAATACATTGAAGCAAATTGTGAAATAACTCACTATAAATTTTACTTTATTTATTATTACGGATGAAGTCATCGATGCTTTGCTATCTTCATACGGCTATCACCAGGTAAAGGCACCCGATGGGTCAATGATCAGAGTATAATGAGAGAAGAAATCACTAAAACTACTCTGGGAAAAGAAGGTATTTACGAGATATTAGAAAATATTTTCGTATCATCATTTCGAATCGTCAAATTTTCTTAGCAACAATTCCCCTCTCACAGTGAGAAAAAAATATGTTCTTCGTGCAAACAATAATTTTTTATACGTCCGAACTTGTTAATCTCTTCGTCGACAATTATTTCATTATATCCTTTTTGTACAGTTTTAGAAAGTCGATAGATCACTTGTCTCATCCTCATTCTGATGTAATCCCTTTACAACTTCGAAAATCGATCGAAATAATTTTCTACGTGAGTCTTCTGGGTCAGAAGTAACTTTTCTCTCAGTTTTTTACCTCCCAACACATTCACAATTTCCTAATTATAAAACTTGGAGTTCCCCTGAGGAACGAGATGCAGAGCCTAATGTATACAGCGCAAAATAATTCACAGAAGAATATGAAAAAGGCCTGTTTACATCACGCAAGGAGCGCCATGACTCCGTGTTTGGTGGCCGTCAGGGAACTCTTATCAGTTTGTCGACACCGTTTCGCTTTGCTATAACGACAATCGACTGCGGTTGGATACACCTCTGTGTGTCTTTGTCCCGTTTCAATCTTCATTTTGTCGTTCAATCTCTCGTGATACGCAACTACACAGTTGCTGTTCCCGATTGTTATAGCGAGTAGGAAATTTTTGGTGACGAATTGATCGTCAAAAGCTCACATCAGACGATTTGTTCCGCGAGTTGTGTGGAGTTTGTGACGTTCGTTAGTCGATTAGGATTTTTTCTATTTTTTGGCCCTCGTTCGATTCAATTTTCTTCCGAGTTTCATAGACAACATTTGGCAGTAGCTGACATTTTTTTGTTTACTTCCGAGACCATAGTTGTCATTACAAACGGCGGTTAACAGACTTCCGACAGCGCGAGTCTTCAATGGCTCAAGAATCGAGGAATTTCTTGTTTTACCGGTTACACTGATAGTTAGTCACTCAGAAATGTGTTTCTTCATTGGTTGGCGCGAAGGAGGTATAAAAATTCCGGATTTGTGATTCCGGGCCGTAGGATTCTGGCTAACCAGGTAATGATTAGTGAAGTAGTGAAATTTATCATTGATACAGAGAAGAATATTTTTTTCTTGAAACGAGCCGATGATTTTCTCATCACGTCTAGACCAGACATTGATCTGAAAATGCAAACCTAGTTTTTTAATTTTATAGAAAAAATCTGTAAAGGACGATGTACTATTTTAGATGATATATGATGTACGTAACAACGTATGCATGTGGGTTTTAGAATTTAATGAATTTTTATATCAACTTGATTCGTTGGTATCCGTACACAATTAAGATTCAATTTACGATGGCGTTTTAAAGATACTGATATGTTTCCAAAATCTATTTTCTAATAGCCACACGATCCGAATCACTAATGAGGGCGATTTAATTATGGGTTCAAAAAATGGTGTCAATGCCTCTTTAATCGACCAGAATACGGCGGGTTTTTATGTGTATTGAGTTGCACCATATTGTTTATGAGCCTTTTTTTTTTAATTTTGCTAATTATTGAAGAGAAGCGTAATCATTCCCTTGAAATCAAATTATTTGAAAATAATCGGATTTATCGATTCCGCAGACTCTAATAAGTATTCCTCCAATTCAAATTTTTTCTCCCCAGCCAAGATCCAAGTTTTCAATTAGTTTAACTGTTTAATTGTGTTGTTTTAATAATGCCTGAAAAGTCAATACAGTTTTTTCCAAACGGATTAGTAGGCACATGTGTCAATGTCTGTTGTTATTTGGAAAGTTATGTCTTAACAAAAAATTAATTCTTACAGGGCGTTTATTTATTGGGGTCGAAGTTTAATGCCGTCAGAATTATATTGTTAATTTATGAACAATGTCATTATCCACTTATTTTCACCACGGATATGATGATTTATGTTTCTCCTTTAATCGAAAACGACCGAGAAATTAATGTTGGCACATTGATTTAACGTTTCCTTATCGGGACTTGGTTTTTGTTTGTACGCCGATGTTTCGCGGTGATAAGCATTTGTTGTCTCGTTACTTAAACATCTTTCACCCCGAATGATACATCGAATCATTAATTCCAGGTGATAATAGGACATTATTGTGGAGAAGAAAAACATTCCATTTGGAAAATGAATTAAGCCAATAAGTATATACCATTTGAGAAAGTCTATTATAGTTGAAAGAATGGGATATTCTAGTGATTAGAGGATTTCTCAGACTTCTCAATTATACGGATTGTGTATCTTTAATTGTCTCGGGATAATTGGAATGAGCCAGAAAAAATCATGGAAAATTGAATAGTACTCGTCTCCTCATTGAACTCTCAATCGGGGAGAAAAAAATCAGATGAAAGGAATCAGGTGCTCTAATAACTTTAGCCGATCAAGTCTGCATTATTCAGGTGATTGATTAGACAATTTCAATTATTTTATTATTATTTTCTTATTTCTACGAAATTGGATTTTTTCATTCATCTGCAGAAAAGGGGGGACTTAAAAGAATTTTGCACTGGCAAAAAAAATTATTTTACCAACTAAAATTATTTGCCGCAAATAAACGCGTACAAATATCTACCCATTTGATAGAGGTATATTTAAAAAAAATAATTCTCCGTGTACGGAATTGAGAGTATGAGAGTACGAATACTATGTAAGTCCATACTTTAGCTGGAGTATATAACAGGGCAGTTCAGGTCACATCTTCATGAAAAAATGTTCTGATAATCGCAGATAAAAAACTATTTCAATTTAATCAGAAGATTGTGAGAAATCTATCATTAATTGTTGATGAACCTGTTAACTAAGTAAGATAACGTCTCTAACGACAGTCACCCAATTCCAGAATTTAGTGAATTCAAATATGAGCAAGATATCCATTTCAGAAATGAGTACACAGATTTGGTTCGCTAAGAGAGTTAAATGTAAATAACTTAACTTCCGTAATTATTGTAAGAATTTATTTATCACCTGTGCAAGCGATTTTTACAGAGAATGACGGGATGGCAATAACTCTAGAAACTTGTCATGAGCAATTATTTAAATTTGCATTCCCATGAATAGGTGTTATCACTGTGAATATTTTAGCATAACGGTAATCCAAATAGCTAGATTTTTCAATATTCAGAGGAAACGATTTTCAAGGAATTTCACGGGAATAAATGTTTATCGAAATTTTATCAATTTGTACTCGGTTCATTAATCGCTAAAAAAAACCCTGAATTGAAAAGATTCTTCTTCTCCAATTGACGATTCTTCTGAAATGGAAATTAACCCACTTATGACCCAAAAATATCGTGTTATCAATTCTCCTATTGAAGCATTCTTCCCCTCTAACCCTCTAGCATCCAAATCGCCCAAAATTTTGCAAGCTATTCTCTACATATTATAATAGATTGTGAAGGTATAATGATTTACCCCGTTCATTACTCGTTAATCCCGGCTTCCAATCTCGTCTAAGGCGCCGGGATTTTTGCTCTAAAAAATTCTAAACTCCTTTAGAACTTAACGTCCAATGAAGGTAGGCGATGTTAGTTAATGAATTTCGTAGATAGGTCAGTTGGAAGAGTACCCGGCCCATAACTAGGAGGTCCCAGATTCGATTTCCGGCTCGGGCTCTGACATTTCTTTCTCTAGAAAATTCTAATTTCCGGGTAAATTTCGTATAAAACCCGGTTGCATCACCAGGTGAATAATGTTAACATTGT
The DNA here is from genome assembly GCA_030522865.1 of Psyttalia lounsburyi. NCBI lineage: Eukaryota > Metazoa > Arthropoda > Insecta > Hymenoptera > Braconidae > Psyttalia > Psyttalia lounsburyi. The sequence continues at coordinate 2,795 of JAPYZN010002875.1, read as the reverse complement.
TTAAAAATCTATAAAACCATGAAATTAACGAAATTGAACCTCAACAATAGCTACACAGGCGCGTCCTCGTGTGTTCCAAGAACCTCGGTAGCCTCATCTTATCTCAGAAGAAATCAGACAAAAGACATCAGTTGCTCTAGAAACCCAAGCAGTTCCCTTCATCGTTCATTTGCCTGATGACATAACTCTCCGGTACCCGTGCAATTTGCGAAACAGATTTACGCGTGGGCTAGAATCGCGGGCATTTATGATAATGATGTGTAGCACCAGTGTGGTTTGTTGAATCCCTCCTTCACCTCCACAATCGCCCCGTAAACCCGTACATAAAGTGTAACACGATCCCTCTCTTACCCCTCTCACAAGCTGCCCACACACCGAGAATAATTCTGATGGAGCGTGTTGCATCATGTTGTCATCTCTCCCGTCCTCTGTCACGGCATCGCGGAAGGGAACATTCAATGCGATGGCAGGCGGGATAATAACGCCGATGTTGGTACATACGATGACAATCCAGTCGGTTGACGACACAGTCAACTGTATCGTTATACCCCGGGTTAGTGAATCTACTTAACGCCGTCCCTGATGATGCACACACTGCAGTTGTGTATGATGCCGCGGTGCAACTAACCTAGTGGGATATAGGGCCACCGGGATAATCACCAAAGACGATTGGTGGCTTCCTGCCTGCTACACGTGAACTGGCTGCACTAGGATAGATGCATTACTGGTAGTCGAGTGCATCCCCACGGGGCATTTCCTTCTTTCTTCGGTTCAAAAATTCCCGTTTCAATTGTGCTGATTTTTCAAATAGTATATTACGATCCATGTCCAAAAAGTTGGATTCCCCGGCGTATGGGATATAAAGGCCGAGGTGAAGCCGAGGCACGTACCCCGGGGCATGCAACATTCTGGCCGAGCGTCTCATACTATTTTTCTTCATCCACGCCCGAAAATGCGTGCAATGGTTCATTTTAATTATCAGTAAAATATCGGTAACATCTGCTCTTACTACGTTTGTGGCCTACACGAGCTCGCCACTTGGCCACCTCGCGAACTCCATGGAACTCGTCCGCCCGACTTTTGCAAAGCCGAGGTGAAGCCCATGCTTTTGTTTGTCGGGCGGGCAAAAAGTAAAAAATGCATGAAACTAAAAAGTAAAAAGGAATTTTGGCAGTAATTAAATGTACTGCATAGAAAATGAATTCTACACGATAATAATACCATATTATTAATATCAATATCAAATCAGTTTAATACATATATTTTCGTATTTTCAATTCTGTGGCGAATGATTTTCTTTCTGACAATTCATCAAGTGCTGGTGAATGTACAATAATTAAAAATGCAATTATAGAATTTGGAATCATGCTTTTATAATATTGATCACGTTGAAATAATGGCTGATATTAATATTGTCATGTGAATTTAAAGTTGTTTGCAGCCTACGCCATGTACTGCATAAAGTTCAAGTTTTTTTCAAAAAACGAATAATTAAATTGTTTTGTTCGGAGCTGGACAGTGAATCTTTCTTCTCCTCTCGCCACTTGTACGTGTTGTAGACTAGCAGATACCGATCGGTAGACTTCGTTGGTAATATTTTACCCTGGATACTAGTTTTTGCCTCTTCGTCAAAATTTTTTAATGTTTCCTCTTCGTCTGCGGAATCTTCAAATGAACAGTTATCAATTCTTGAGGTTATTATATTATCTGTTGAGTCAGAGGCACCGTTCACACGCGTTGCTATGCTAGCGAGCCATGAAAATTTTGTGGCCGATCAGAGCGCGCGCAGCAAAATCGGATCGCTCGGCTAGATCGCACTTTTCACTCCCTAGGAAAATAAATTTGTTTTCTACCTACATGGACCTAAAGTGAACATTGTAACCTCGCTTCGCTCAGTTAGAATCGCTCGCTTTCGTCCATTTTGGCAGAAAAATCGTATTCAACTCGGAAGGAGAATCAGACAAGCACGTCTGATACGTATGCTTACAACCCTCGGCTTCGGCTCGGGTTGTAATCTTGCACATGAGGACGACTTGTCTACTTTTCCTGCCCAAATCTACTATTTTCTGATAATTGGCAATCCTTTCATTTCGCGGGACAAAATGCGAATGCGAACGAGAGTTCGTTAAGTTAGAATGCGGGTTTTAATCTTTCGGGCAAAAGATGTCGGCAATCCTACCATGTAAAAATTAGTGTTTTCAGTGGTTGAGGATCACAGTTGGGCTTTACAGATGGTCACCGGCTGACTACGAGCGGGGGGAAAGATTCGTAATCATTTAAAGTCTTGAGCATGATCATATTTATGTGGAATTGTCTCATTGTCTCATTATTGCGACAACCTCGCAGGTATTGATCCAATTGGTTGTGAGTTATGAATATGGCCAGAAAAATCAAAACATAGTATATGTTTTCACATTATGAATGACATTAATTTAATTGCGGCTCCATAATGCAATATTTATCATTGTGTATGATCCCGTACATTGAGATAAAAAATTACTTTCAGCAAAGTTGATTTTATGCAAAAAACATTCTCTTGTCAATTCTTCAAATTATAAAATCTGAGATGTAATGTAACTGTTAGAGTAGAGAAGAAAATATTCGAACAGAAGGGGATTTTCTCGTTTGGAAGGAGTTTTTAAGTTTTCTCAAGACTAGAAATTATGTCCTTCACCTAACTTCATGTAGTTGGATTCTATCTAGTACTTTATTTTCATCAAGACTTTTATTCCGTAATGTCTTGCCCAACGAACACATTTTTATGCCTAATTTTGATTCTCTTGATTTTATAGACG
>JAPYZN010002874.1:0-10727 GCA_030522865.1 Psyttalia lounsburyi | reverse complement strand
AATAAATTTATGGAGCCCTCTCATTTCAAAATGGAAGACTTGAGAGTAGCCCAAAGGCTGGTCAGAAAGGATTGGTATCTAGCAAAATTAGATTTAAAAAACTCCTATTTCCTAGTCCTAATAGCGGATTCACGCAAAAAATTCTTGTCTTTTTCCTTCCAGGAAAAATTGTTTGAATTTAATTGTTTACCGTTTGGTCTAAGCACCGCTTCGTATGTCTTCACGAAACTACGGAAACCAGTAGCGAATGAGCTTCGCTCAAGTCGACATACATCAGTAATATATATGGACGATATTTTACTAATAGGAAAAACACGTCAACAGTGCTCTAAGAATGTTCGCGAAACGACAGAGCTTCTCGAAAGCCTAGGATTTATCCTAAATTTGGAAAAATGTCAAATTATTCTAGAGATGTCAGTTCAGTTTTTAGGATTCATTATTAATACCCATATGTTCTGTATAGAACTACCAGAAACAAAAAAGCAATCAATATTGAACCTAATTAACAAGTTTCTCAAAGGAAAAGAGTGTAAAATCCGACAATTATCTCAGGCGGTAGGCACTCTAATCGCGATTTGTCCAGCAGTGGAATATGGGAAAATTTATGTAAAAAATTTAGAAAGAGAAAATTTCTTGCCCTAGCTACTAATGGACACAATTATTTATCCAAATTTAAAATATCGAAGGAAATGCGGTTGGAGCTCGAATGGTGGAAAAAACGAATACCGCTAGCAGTAAGGGAAATTAAACTTAATAAATACGCCTTAGAAATTTTTACCGATGCATCTATGACGGGCTGGGGGTCATTTAGTGATGGAGAGAGAGCGAGCGGGCACTGGAGCAGTGATGATCAACAGCGTCACATAAATGAACTCGAAATCAAAGTGGCATTCAAAGGTCTAAAATGGTTTGCCAAGTATTACGAAAACTGTGAAATACTCTTACGTGCAGACGTGTATCTTTTGCAAAGATAACCAAATATCAGTGTTCGAGATTTCAATTCCTTTCATATTAAGATTCTTTTCAATGGTGGAACAGCAGGGAAAATCTTTTTCAGTGTTAAATAGCTGCAGAGCAGCACTTTCACTTGTTCTGGGAGAAGAAGTTAGCCTAAATCAAAACATAAGTAGGTTCTTCAGGGGCGCCAAATCCCTACATCCGCAAAAGTCGAAGTATACCGAAATCTGGGATCCTCAGTGTGTATTAAATTATATGGAGACCTTACAGCCGCTTGAGAGTCTTTCCTTGGAGATATTGACAAAGAAGCTCGTCACCCTGCTTGCACTTAGTACTGCACAAAGAGTGCAAACCCTATCGCTGATAAAGATTCCAGCAATCCAATTTTTGAGCGAAAAAATTAGAATACCTATTCATGATCGAATAAAAGCCACGAGTAGGAGCAGGGCGAAACCAGTGTTGATTCTTCCGTACTTCAATGAGCGTCCGGGTCTCTGTACCGCATCAATTTTAAAACATTACCTGAAGAAAACCGAAGAAAATTGCACTACGAACGAGGAAAAATTATTCCTACCATTTAATAAAGCAATTCCACGCCGCCACATATTCCTCAATAAGTCGATGGATAAAGGATATGTTGAAAAAAAAAGCGAAATTGATACTACGAGATACTCTGCCCATAGCGCTCGTCACGCGTCGACATCGTCAACTAGTCAGAAGGGCGTGAACATCAACTCGATTCGTAAGGCAGCGGGATGGTCAGAACGATCAGAAGTCTTTTGTCGTTTCTATAATCTCCCAATAATTAAAGATTCAGACTTTGTATCGGCGATAATACAAAGCAATAAGTAACGCAGGTAATCTGAGGAGTTTTTTTTGTTTTTTTATGTTACTTTTACAGAGCTGACTGCCCATGATGTATACGTTTGTACCATATCAGGTAATAAATGCGTTTGGAATCACAATCGGCTTTAAACATCTATCATATTTGATCTCGAGGACGAGACAGCGGAATATAATTGAAAGATCGATCGAACTTACCTGTAGGTGATGGTCGATCGAAATTATATGAGCTGTCTCGTCCGAAGAGATCAAAGACCCACCCAAAAAGAAAGCCTGCCCGAGGAAAATTAATATTGGTCCAGAATTTTCCTTTCGATTGTGATTCAACAGCTTTCAGAGTAATGACGGCGAGAACAGGAGTTCAAGCGAAGTAGCCTAGGTGGCGACGAGGATGCATAGACGGAAATTTTGAATAAGTCTTGGGAATTCTGTGAGACCTCATCGTAAGAACGATACTACCATATTTGATCTCTTCGGATGACACAGCTCATCTAATCTCGATCGACTATCACTTACAGGTAAGTTCGATCGATCTTTCAATTTTACGTTCGTGTTCTTTAGAAATACTTACGCATCGCCTAAGAATACCTCGAATTCATTAAGTTGATCAATAAAATAAAAAGTATTGTAATAAAATACAAAACAACAAAATACATACTTAGTAATAGCAGTTAATAAAATAAAGGCGTAAATTAATTCCAGTGAGTTTAATTAGTAGCTCGCAATTATCAATTCGATGAGGAATAGTCGATACAGATAGTTTGCAGAATTGATGGCAATTGATTTCTAGAATTATTCGATATTCCTCGTGATTCAATTTGAAAATGATATCTACTCCATGATTTCATCGAGGATTTATCTTCATCGCCGTTAATTTTATACAGTCAAATAGTTTAATTAATCACTCTGCATGAATTCTATTGAAAAGCATTGTATATATCGCAGCGAGTAAAATAATTTGATAATTTTTCATTTCATCAGTGGCTCTCACCTTTCGACCCAAAAACTCTTGATTTAAGTCTTCTCAAACTCTCAATGTGGAATTTGAGCTTTATTGGCTTCAGGAGATGTAATGCAAGACCTTCGCAATATATAATAAAAAACTTTTTTTTCGTTTTATCTTCGACATCAATACAGATTTATTCGCAGATTTTCCATTTAATTCAAGTTAGTAAATTACAATATTTGTTAAGTTCGTGGAGGATCGTTATAAGTTGCGAATTATTCAGTGTCTCCCCATCTCGGTGTAGATCTCCTTCACAGGAGACGAGTCAAAGAGACTGAGTGTGACAATAACCCGGTGAGTGTGTACGGGCTGTCGTTATTTCTCTTTTACGGACATACTGGGACGATCATCTGAAACAGAACAAAAGAGCCTTGGATGAGTATCTCCTCGGGGGATTAAATGTCTTTCTCTTATGTTCGCCAGTGTGGCAACGCAAAAATCATACAAAATCACTTTGAGCGTTTTTTTTTGGTCTGGAGATGCAGACAAACAAAATCACTCGCTAAGGGGAATTAATTTTTACAACTTATTTTATTCCTAGACATTGTTCTTATTTATATTAAGTATATGATATTCTTAAGCTAAGAGAACTAAAACGGTTTCATTCAACTCAAATTTTCATTAATAAAAATTAACGTTACAACTTATAAACTCAAATATCTACAAAAAATTGTGTCATAAAATGGACAAATTGTAATAAAACTTATAATCACCTGATGTTTATTTACTATTTTTATTTCTCATTAACGGTTTTGTCAAAAAATATTTAAGTTAAGGTATTTAAGAATTCTAGGTAAAGCTCGGCGGAATAGATTGAGGACGAAAAAATTGAAATTTTTTTCTTAAAAGAAGTACCTCATTTTTTGTGCAGCGATTGTTTTTTCAAGGAGAGAACCATAGATTTCGCTCGACCTCACCCCCTACATGCCCACGCGCCATAAATACGTTAATTACCATTGTCATCGTTGCAGACACTGCGGAGACATCCTCCTCGAGCCTCGTCGAGATGATACAAGAGGGAAGACAGTGAGATTATGACAAACGACATTACACACCATGAGACACGGTCCAGAACCCCCGAGGGAAGCCCGGGCTGTTTCTTAATAACTCCGACACGCACGTTATCCCAGGCTAACCGGATCATCGTCGATAAACCCATCGCCATTTCCCCCATGATTCATCTTCTTTTTGTGGACTTTTTTCCACCCCGAGAGGCTCCCCATAACCCATGAAAGTATAATGAAACAATAATTTATTAAATTTTCTCCGTGACATTTTTTTTTTTACCAATGGCCATTTCAGGAGAATTTATTGACCATGAACAATTTACATAACTTTCCATTTTTTTCACTTTTATGGGACAAGAATGAAGAATGTGAGTGTTTGTCACTGACATTTGTTGCCAAGAGTTTTACGAGGCAGCATGTACATGAGCCGCAATATCAGGGATTTGAGAATGGTCGGACCACCCCCGTTAGCAAAATTAAAAATAATGAAAAAAAAGCCTAGCGGAAAACAGCCGCACTTTACGAGGCTCGCGTGATGATAAGTGTCGAACATTCAATGACTACAAACCCGGGAAAACTAGACATTGACAAATCGGGACTAATTGCAGTGCTTGGGCTTCCTACACCAGTGGTATTTCGAGTCACGTATATGGTAATGACGAGAAACACGCTCGACTTAATCCTGATTATACCTCTCGCCTTTGCCATCTACCTCTGCAGTGGGACAACTGTTACTAAGAGCTTTACCTGTCATGGAAACGGTTTATGGGGGTGAGCACACTGGATGGAGTCCATTTTAATGAAGACAAGACGGGGAAGCTTCAAAGGGTTGCGATATGCAGAACAGATTTTATGGAATTTTTATTTCATATTCCTGACGATTAGTATCTCTTATTATGCAATTGTTTTATCAATGTTGTAAACTGGGTTCTGCACTAAATCCGGCGATTATTGAATTAATTATTTTTACTTGATATGATGGGACTGAAAAATGCAGTTAATAATTCTTTTTGAAAGGAATTTTGTCTAAAAGGCAAACTTTCTGACTGAAGTCTTTAAAATTCGAAATTTGATTCACAATTAAAATTGTCTATTAAGCCGTTCATCAAAAATCCCAATAATTTTTTCTCGTTTTCAATAAACTGCACTTTGAAGCGAAATTTATAATACCTGGAAATTTCACCGCACAATGCCCTCAATGTGCAAAATTTCAATCGCCTGACGACAATAGCAGGAGAATTAGTACTTTTATCCACAAAATGGGATTGAATAACCCGATAAAATACTCTTCAAACAGCACCACTAATAAAGCATGAATACTACCACAATTAATATTATTTCAACAGTTACAACCACTAGGATTTCACCGTACAATCACAAATACGTAGATTGAAATTCATGTACATTGATACAAGAAACACACGTACATGGAATATACTTTGGCACCTGGGAGAATTAATTCGCTCCCTTGGCCCGAGCGAGAGGCGTTGGACGTCATAATGCATGGGCACACACGTTTGCTCACACGAGACAAAAGCGGTAGGTGGTGGACTACAACCCGTGCTACCCCACACAGTATGAATACGCTGGCATATAATGTCATGCTGTTGAGCTGTGAATTTACCGTGGTATACGCCGGGAGGAAACTCGGGATTTTGTATTAGTCTCAATGTTATCGATTTCACTCTGAATGCTTAAATGTACCGGGCTTTCTCAATGCGTTCCGTTTGTTTTTCACCAAAACTTTCGTAATCGTGCACATTCCGAGTTTTTTAATTTTTGTCTTAGACTAACTGAATGTAGTGTAAAAAATCCAAATTATCGATTTGTTTAATCTGAAAATTGGTATCCAATTTAAGTTTCGATAAATTTTAATGAATTTTCTTTTCCATGTCTGTTTGTTACTCCAATTTATTCCACCGTTTATAATTTTCCTGACTTAAATTCTGAATTTTCACTGCCTTGGCAGAGGAATTTTATGATCCTCTGTACCTAAAATTAAAATTCACTGAATTCAGAAAATATGAAGTTATTTACATCTCTATTTATACTAGATTATTTCAATGATGTTGGACTTAATTCGTGTTCGAGTAACTCTCCGGGGTACATTTTTTTTACTCATTTTTCAAATTTCATCTTTTAGAGGTGTATCTAGAAGTTTTCAGTATCTTCAATACTACCTCCGCGGTGCCCTAAACTTTAGGGGGTCCAATAACAGAAAACAGAAAATTGCTGATAAAATCCCTTGATTTTGGTGCGCGATATTTTGGTACACATGACGGATCGAGGGATAATATTTTTTCCCGCACTCTTTTGCGGTGTATACAGAACCGCGAGGGGCATATGAAAAAGTTGTGGTCGCATGATGGATATGCTGTGCTCTCGAGGCAGCTTTGAAAATTTGACCACTATTTTTCAGATTTGGGTATTCCAGTTTTACATGTCGTGGTTTTTGCTTGTGATGTACTCACAGAGGGGAATGGTTTGATGGGATTTTCGTTTCGGGGAGAGTTTATAACGGAATCTTTGTGAATATTTTGGTTTATTATTTGCACGTGACATTTGTTGAATATATCCGGAGGGGATAGCCTCCAGGATTGAATGGATGCCGGAAATATTATAGCTATAGGATATGTTTTTACGAGTGAGAAATTCTAGTTGAATTCGGCAAACAGAATCTCGATGAAAATAACATCATGGAACTTTCATCATTCAACATTTGATTTTCTTTTCCAATACATAAATTTGGTTCATCTTTCAATCCAAGCGTGAATATTTATGATTTTGTAATCATTTTTTCCAGTTAATGTACAGCATGAGAAGCAAACAATACAAACTTGATATTCAAGAATAATAATTGAACTGTTTCCTATATTGTAAAATATAAATACAATTTTGTTTTGAATATTTTTCAACGATAATACAAGTAACAATTCATCCATGCAATGCCATTTCGCGAGGATTAATTTGATTGTGTTTCGAAAACATTCTATCTAAATCTATTCCTATCAAATCTCCTCAGCAAAAATCCTTTAGTTCTCAGAGATTCCCCATAAATTGACAAGTATACAACAACTGCAAGAACTCTGTTTGCCAATTAAATTAAAGCGACTGAATTTCCCCCCAAAGAGCAAAGAGGAAATTCGTTTATTCTCAGTAATTGGCTAAGAAGAAAGACGATTATTCATGAAGAAGGGGATTCGTTCATCTAAATATATTTGCGTCCATCATTTCCATCTCGAAGTGCATCGCTGAAAGTTGGCAAAGGAGAGAGAGAATGAAAAAAAGCTATCAGATAAAATTGAATATTAAATACATCAAATCCACGTCTGCAAGTTTTATAATAGAAACAGCAGAGTTCTCCAGTTTGATAATAAGTTTATTCAACTTTTCCAGTGGGTCATATTGTTCCATCTTGTAGATTGTGAGAAGGCGCGATAAAAAAAAAACTCACCGAGAGGAGTCAAATGACTATGGAGATAAAGAAAAAAATATATAATTTGAAAACTTTCGATTTAAATCCAACGAGGCATCGCCAGGCATGATATCCGACGTTATATAACGCTCAGGATAAAAATCCTAATTCACTAAAATTCAGCTCAAATATTCCCGCTAACATATTCAAAAGGTATGATAAAAAAAGTAGTGTTTAAAAATTATTCTGAACGACAATTACCCTAAAGATCAATTGGCTTTTCCCAGAGGAAACATTCACGAAAACTGTTTAAGAATAGTGTTACGGACGCGATTAATTTGAAACGAAAAAATCAGATCCAATTTATTTGAGAAAAAAGATCGCAAATCGCCACTATCCGTGTTATGATCCAAGTTATTATTAATTATTTGATGCAAGATGCAAGAAATCATATCTGAGATACTAATAATAATAATAATAAATATATTATACTGAGTCACGAAATAAATGACTAAATATCAAGACATTGATTACAAACTGATGGAGGGAAATGGTGATGAATAAGAATCGATCGGCAGGTGCCGGAAAAGTGATGCACTAGGTTAGAAATATAATTATCATTTCAGTTTAATTCAATTCTCATTGAATAATTAATTTTCTTACAAGTCTCGTCTCTAGACGTATCTCCATGTAACTGAAAATGAAAAACCACTGAAGTAATTCATCATATTCATTTCCAATTAATAAACCACTCATTAATAACTATTAATCTAGATAAATGTCGAGCAATGTTGGCCGCAATGGAAAAAAATACAATAAAACCCTCGTAATTATTGTGTGCAAAAGAGAAATTTGAATGAGTGTCACGCAATGAGCTCATTCACCCGCTAACAATTTTTTCTACCCTCTGTTTGAGGTATAAATTTTTTTTCAAGCTAACTTCTCGTGATTCTCGCGTTGGCACAGCAGCTCGTGCCCACATAGTCAAGTGGCTTTATGGCTTCCTGCCATAAGGCCAATACATGAAGTTAACAATACCGTATATATATAGATTGACTACGTGCAACCATTCAGGGACGCTGTAGCAAGGGGTGGTAAATAATCGCGCACGCTCCACTCCATGAGAACCTGTTTTTCCCAAATGAACCTGCCCATTCGCCCAATAAAAATAAACGACAGTGGCCTACATGATAAAACAAATATCCAGTCTGTGCACTTGCCCCAACGAATTTTCTGCGGACCATTTTTTAACTTGTCCCCTGTCGGGAGGAGGACAATAGGTTTCATCGCGGCTCGTCTCATCTTTCATCTCGATGCGGCACGCGCCGTTGTCGCATCTGGCGACTCCGCGGGGGGTCAATTGAAATTGTGACGACAAGGGGTGCACACCCCTCCTGCGTATGAAAAATTTGGAATCTGTGAGACTCTTGAAGTATTTTGTGGATAACAATCGGTGATTGCAATGGGAGTTTTCTGATTTTCATCAGATTTTTTTAAATAAATATGGAAATTTTGGAGTAGGAGGAGTGAAATAACATGTTTGGACCTCCATTTTGAACTTGTCCAGTCGAAATGAATGTACTGTATTATCAATGGTTTAACCAAGCTATTTAAATAATTTTTATATAAGTGACTATTGTCTGTAACATTAATCAATATTTTATGAATTTAAAATTTCATGGACACTTTGGGAGTAAGGGTTGTACAATGTGTAATTAAAGGATAATCAAATTAAATTTTCTGTGTACTACTTTGGGTTGATGTTATCTGTAAATAGCCAACAAATTTCCAACCTCGAATAATTTATTAATTTTCGGATCACCGTATTCGATCAATTGATTAAATTACGCAATAAGCCATTTATTCTATAACCCCAAAAGATGTGTGTATCATTCAGTCGCATGTCACTTACAATTTAATACCATTTAATTTTGTTTTTATTTTCTCTATCGTAATATCCCCAGAACTATTCAAATGAATTGTCTGCTCTAACGAAAACCACGAATTTATGAATAAACCGAATCGTCAAATAATTCTAGCACCGCACATTCCCGTTTCCGCTCCCCTGAAATATTAACAATAATGAAACTTGTGATACTTCCCAGTAATTAAGGAACACGAGGGGAGAGGAATGTGTCCAACTTTTTATCTCCAGCATTAAATCCCAGACCTTGAGAGAGCCCCCGTCCCCCAGTATCATCAAGAGCTCATTACTTGATAATGATTTAATGATCATTGCTTTATTACTGGACAATATAACTCTGGTCTCTTTACTGCTGAGGGAGGGAGGCTTGCGTGTAAAATCCCGACGACTAAAGAGAAACGTGATGAGAATCGCATAATTCCTAGTCCAATCCCGAGACACCCCTAAAACTGCCTCCAGGGTAGATTCAACACACACAATTCACTGCGGTTGGGAACTCAAAATAAGGCTGAATTATATGCGGGGTGGGCTTCTCCTTTTTTTCCACTGGAATAAATCGTCCTTTTCAGCGCTGGAACTAATGGATTAGACGGCGAAATTTCGGGGAGGGTATATGCCGGATGGAACAAGTGGTGTAAATGTTTGTTAATGCGAAAGAGATTTGAATGGATTTTTATTTAACGACGCGTTATTTGTTGAAAGTAGGAAACAAGGTACTTGAATTGACTAGAGGTTTATGCACATTGTATATTTATTATTTATTGATTGTTAAAGAATTTGCTTTTATTGCTGAGTTCAGGGAAAATTTAAGAAATAATTCGAAACTATTTCCTTAAATAGTGAATACATTTTTTTATGTAAATAATATCTTAACAAATTAACAATCACTGTGATTTTCGCAAAATTGAATAATAAACTCAATTAAAACTTTAAGAATCAATTCAATCTATCCGTGAAGATTATTTTAAGCCACCAAAACGGCAATAACTTTAATTCTGAGTATGTCTAATAATAAATTCACGTCCAGAATTTCATTTCATTCCTGTTAAATAATTTCCCCCTCAACGTTTCAATTTCCACCCAATCAATTCCATAAAATCAAAAAAATCGAATGAATTCTCTCATTTGTTTATCTCAACGTGTTTCCCCTCTGAACTGCATTTAATTCAAATAAAACTTTCGAATGAGAGAAGTTATACTCACCCCTACCACCGAAAAGTGCGCGAATGACCTCACACCAATTCCTCCTCCGAACCTCACAATTTTTCCCTATCTTTTCGCTCTCCTCAATGCAACTTTACTTCTTCCCAATGTTCGATCCTATTTGCCGGCGACTTTCGCTTTCGTCTCATACTCAAACTCTCAGTTTTCCCACCGAAAGCTTTTCTCCCACTCGGAATTTAACTTGAGACGTCTGGCACTGGCGGACCCCTGATTAACTCGAAAGATCGTCCCGCCTCGCGGGGAAGAAAACTTCTACCTCTTCCGCTTGTTCTTATTTCCCTATCTCTACCGCACCTTTTATACCGAATTTTCCCTCTCTCGTTGGGCTGCCGCCCTCGCCCTGCATGAATC
>JAPYZN010002873.1:0-10727 GCA_030522865.1 Psyttalia lounsburyi | reverse complement strand
TTATCTAACTCATGTGATTATAATCCTCGCCTTCGGCTCGGATTATAAAGCCACATTCGTCAGATAATACTTTCATCGCCTGGTGACATAATGTACTATAATTGTTCTATTTTGTTCTTTTCGACACACTGTGGGTAAAGTCACATTTTACGCACGCTCCCCACTCATTGTGACGAAAAATACTGGTCGATACTCGCGGGAATAGTGTTTTTAGACTCGTGGGATTAAACCTCCCACGAGCCAAAAAACACTTTCCTGCAGTCATATCGAAATATACTGTTTTATTTTCCCTTTTTATGATTAAAAAGTATTATATTAATCAGCTCATTGAGTCTGACATTATCTACTATAACTGCGCCTTAATTAATACGAGAGGAAAAATATGCAGGGAGAAATCTCGATGTAAATTCCTCGGTTGATAATTGAAATGGACGTGCACTTGTGCATGTCAGTTATGAGCCAAATGCATTATGCGGCTGGGAATGTCAAACCTGGCATCACCAATGACGCATACACTATCACCAATCCCTGAGGCCATAACTCCATCGAGCACAATCGGATGAATTTCGCTGGGCCGGGGTGCAAATATTCTCGTGTTTTCATAATGAAAAAAAAAGGAATATGTGGGACAATTGATATGAGAGTCATGTATTTATGCTTTTTGTGAGGAAATATCGAGTGGTGTACAGCCAAAGCAATGGTTTATCTAAATTGAATAATTTCCGGTCGGAATGGAGCTTTTCAAACTATATCTTTAGTTACTTTTTTATTCATCTATTTGACGAGAAAATTAATATTTGGCAAAATACCATAAAAAAGTTTGCCTCATCCAAATGAAGGCTTTATCAAGCGGAAATTAAATTATTTGGAATAACTATCCCCCCTAAATGGAACATTTTCATTAATACCTGAATTCATTTTTGTTCTCCAAAAAGTTGTCGAGATGAAAAATAATTTCGAATAATCGTCTACGAGTATCTCCGGGATCCAAAAAGAACTTAATTTCAATCAAATTCAATACTAATAATTATTGAAGAATGAAATAATTATTAGTATTGGACATTCATAAAATTTATCTTGTGGTTTATACTGAAAAACAATCTGGCTATTTTTGAAAACTAGATTTTTTAAAATGTTTTTTCTCTGACGGTTTCCCAATTATTAAGCTCGGTAGACTAACAAAGCTCCTACCACCCGAAAATGTCTTCATCCCCGTCTCACATGTCGTGAATCGACAAACCTTCCTTTACATCTAATACCCCAACTCCTCTACTTTATTTTCCGAATCACGACGAGCCCCAGACATCCGCAAAACTTATAAAGGGGACACACGCGTCCGACATTGTGAGTTCCACGGGCGTGATCGATGGAGCACGCAATTGCGGAGATCCCGCGGGAATCGTCGTATCCAAGAAATTTCCACCCCTCGCCTTCGCCCCCCCGACCCCAACACGCTCGCGGTTGTGCCCCCTCTTCGCCCCTGCCAGGGCTTTATCATGCCGTTCCCATAATATTCCCCCTCCCGGTCTCTTTTGCTCCCGCACCATCACTGAATTCTCCGAAATTCTCGTGAATTGTTTGTCGATAGTTTCGATTCCACTGAAAAGTTGATTTCCCGAGGAGCAGGAAAACTGAGGGGAAAATTTATTGTTGTCTCAACCCACATCCCATATCCCCTAGCTTTCCCTGCTGAATGTTTCCGCTGTTATTTCCTCCGTTTTACTTTTTTCCGACTCACTGAGGGGGATATTAAATTGCAAAATGTATTAAAGGGATATTTTTTGAAAGATTGAAAAATAATTTCCCCGATGAAAATAGAAGGAGCCTAGACAAAGCGCGGAATGTTCGGGGTATAGTGAATGGAGGAGCCAGAAAAATTGAATTACTCGCGATGCGATAAGGAAATGGTAAGTGATGAGGGTATTGAGATCGCCAGGGAAATGCTAGTCTTTTGTAATATCGTTGAAGCTACTGGGGTAACCTTTGTGCTGCAGTCGAAAGGAATTCGTTCGTATGAATGGAATATTCATCAGTGTGAAATAAGCGATGAGCTTTTCATTTCGTGCGATGTAACAATGATCTCTGGAGAGTTTATATAGATTTGATCTTTGTAGGTAATAGGTAGAAGTAGTTGGAAGCACTTTCTCTGTATATGTTACTTGTCTTAAAAGTGCAGAGAAATTTCCCACTGAAATGTTCCTAAAAATCTACTAAAAATCATCAACAATTACATCAATCACTTATAATTCCGTACTTCCCCAAGCTATTACGTTTCACGTATGCAACAACTGTATAAATCCCCGGAATTTCAAATCCACTGTTCAAAGCTCTCATCTGTTTACTAATACCACTCAAATTCGGTCAACCTATCGAGTCCAGCAAACCAGCCGGAAGTTTGAACAATACTCACAATGGCCGGGATTTCAAGCACAATATTATTAGAATCCTAAACCTTCTGATTCACCTCTGACAATATCATTTTACACTCATGTAAATATGAGTGATTCCATACCTACAGGCCGCATGATGACAATCCCTCTCCCCAATATGCGTGCAATGCTAATATCGTGTGTATATGCGCACGCGCATTCCACGGAATGGCTTTAATGAACCGCCAACTGATATTAGGTTGTGGGTTTCAAACCCCTCCATCGCCGGTATTAGGTAATGGGAGAATGTGCGTGTTCCACGTATTAAACCCCTCGTGTAACCTGTGGGTTATACCTGGCATCGTTTATACCTAGATATTTCAGCGGTGCCAATTGTTGGTCTTGGCCAAGCATTTCCATCATCGATGGTCGCTTATTCAACCGCGTGATCCTCCTCCCCCACTCTACTCGCCGCCCTACCACCCCCCTTTTTCGCCACCCACTCGTTCGACGAGAAATCCTCTCGCTCAGCCCAATGTACCGAGAATTTTGCACAGATTATTACAAAATCAGCAGCAGCGATTTGTGTTTGCATTTACTCACCTATGATCTCCCAATGCTTTGATGTTGGATGTTTAATCATTCTGAACACTCACCTGGAATACAGAAATTGGTTTTGGTCAGTTGAATTAGTATTTTTTGGTTATGCAAATCTTTCATTCTTCACTTTTTTTGATTAAAAAGTTAATTAGAGCGAACATTCTGAAAAAAAAAATATTGAAATATAATGAAAATCAAAGGCATTTCGATTTTCGCAATTTTAGTGTTCTCTTCGGAAGAATATTTGGTATGTTGACCAATATTGTGCAAAAAAAAACAAGTTGTTGAAAACTATCGACACAACTGACGGAAATTTGTTCTTTTCTTCTTAAATCAAATATAAAATTTGAAAAAAGGACAAATTTGTTTTGTTCATGAGAAATCACTGTAATAAATGATTTGAAAAAATTACATTGTAGAAATTCACTTAAAATAGATAAAAATGTGCAGTTCCTTCGCAATAATTTCCAATTACACAATGTACCAGAGTATAATGTAATAGAGTTTTATATTTTGTCTAAAATGTTCAATGGCAATATTTATCTTGCCAAATTCCGGACAAATATCACCGCCAAATAACAGGCATAATTTGTCGATAAAAAAAATCATCCCCCACCCCCCTTCTCCAGTATACCTATACCCAAGTGATGCATAACTTTGGGATTAAAAATTCCACGCGTTGGATATTTACAGCGTCTCGTCTGGCCCAAGTATAGGATGGTAAAGCGACTTCCCGAGTTCTGTTTTTTACGACGAGACGAGAGACATCGGAAAGCTGCGGGGGTGATTCAAAAAAAAACTCGGCGAAAAAAGGGAAATTACAGTGCACAAGAGGGGAAAAACACCGATGGAAATAAATAAATAAGCTGTAATTCGTTTCCCATAGAATGGGGACAACTGGACACTCGATGCATTGTGAAAAAAGTTGGCCGGTGAATGATGAGAGTAGTTGTTGCATATTTTTACATTGGTTTCCGAAAGCTCGGATGTGTACCGACGCTTTAATGGACTCGTGGACATTTCGATCAGTGGCCGTGATTTAGTTGTCCTTTTTTCCTACATATTGATGGCTCGTGAAGAGTTCAATGCACATGCAAATGAGAGACAATAATACTGCCTCATCCATTTTCAAATTGATTTTGAAATATTGGCAAAGAGGGAAAATTCACTTGTGCCTGGCAAAAATTAATTTTTTTTTGTTTCCAAACTGAAGCATTGAAACCGTATTTTACAAAGTATTTTTTATATTAATGCCCTCTATCGTGAATAGGAATAACAAAATCATAAAGTACATATTAATTTTTATTGGATAAATTGAATAGTTGAATAAATAAGGAAATATTAATTAAATGAAAGAAGAAGAAAATGCATTCGTTCACGCTCTCCAGTTTAAAAACTCCCTCAACTTCTGCCGTGTCCAATAAGTACTTTTTCCACTGAAAAAATATTATCCAAGTACTGAGGTACGCCACTGGGGATATACTCCACCGAGGTTAAAAAAAAAGAAGGAAAATGAGTGGAATAAAGAAGGGAAAAGGGGAAATAAGAGGATGAGTTGAAAGTCTCTTCTCTTTTTAACAGTGGCCAGGGCCCTGGCGAAATGCGTTTAATCACATTTGCATAATATTAAAATATTTTTAACGCTCGCCCGAACTCATCCACCTGCTCTATCCACCCCCCGTGGAATTACGGATCCCGGGCTCGCCGTGTGTAGAACGTATTCCTCTCTTCTCCAATTACTTTTCATTCATTTCTGTTTTATATCCGGTGAATTGGGGGCTTTGTTATTCATCTGAAATCGCTTGAGCGAGGTTTCAAGAGATTTCTGGAGTTAATGAGTACCTGTAACAGCGGATAATTTTTCTCTTCGTCGTAAAGATATATAAGGGATCATTTTAACTTATTCATTTTCGTATTTTTAGTTCTGCCATTTCAATTATAAAAATTAATTACTGAATCTGTTTATGAACTAGTCAATTAAATGGTTTTATTCCCCGTCTAGTTTTTTTTCTAAGGGCCTAAAAAGCACTTAGTCGCGGTTCCGAGGGATCTAAGTCCCCACATTGTTCATCAATTTTCCGAAGAATCCAATGCCGTTGGGCTCAAAACCGTAACGTATGTAATTATAAAGAATTCCTTATAAAACGACTCGATAATGCTAAACTAATTTCATTTTTTGTAAAATATCCTGATGAAAAAGAAAAACATTCCCCAAAGCTCTTCGGACCTCGCTGCACTTCATTCCCGCAGATCCTAAAAATCCTCTCCAAATTCCCCAAGGGCTAGAGGCCATTGCTCTCTATAATGTAAATTTCATTTGGCACAAGTGCATCCATTGAGTCACATGTGTAAGAAGGGACACAAAGGGCAGCTCGCCCGGTCTCCCTCGAATGTTCCTTCTCCACTTGGAAATCTCCGTTTTATTTCCTCATCCAATACGAAACTCCACCGCACTCAATCCGACATACGTGCCACGAATGCGTGTTTTAATTTTTCAGGAGCTGTTCAACGCCACTCGGACGGACTGATACCTTTAGGTAATGCTGATGAGGGAACTCAATTCTCCGGGGAGAGAACCCGGGCTATTTGTATTCGTTGTTGTGTTTATCGAGGAAAGATATTAGAAATAGGAGAGGGGAAAAAGTGGAAGAAAATTGTGCGAATTGTAGAAAAGAGAGAATAATCCTTAGAGAAGCGCTGATGGTATGAAAATTTACAAAATTTTTAAATTGAAAAACTGCAATCTTTTTTTTCTTACAAAGACAAAATTGCTAGTCACAATTTCAAGAAAGTGCAAGTAAAAAGTGGGTCAGTCCATAAAAATTATTATTGACTCCTACAAAAATCGGTATTTTTTCAAAAATAAATTGCTTGACTATTACTCAACAAATTGTTATGACATTAAAAGAGAAATTGTGCAATTTGCATTGAGATTGTTGCGCATGAGGTGACGACTGAGAGAATATACCAAAAAGGCATTTCCGTCTCGTCGAAAGAATTGTCGAAATCTAATCGAAATTCCGGAGTGTATTTCTTTGTCAACGAATCGCAGGACTCACTCAGTTTTGATTTTGCGATCACATTATTCCTCTCGCTCTAGTTTCACCGTACACCTCCGTCACAGATTGTCGAGAGTCTAGACTTTTGTACTTACATATTGTGCTTCCCCAGTCGGAGAGAAGGAAAATCACGCGGGCTGTTTCTCGGGAGAGGGCTTTTTTCGCTTCCTGCGTTGGATAGGTGACGCGAGGAATAGTAGGAGAAGCCCGAACGGGAGGGGAGGCTGGTGGATGGGCGTGAAATCAGGAGTGTTTTGACGTCGAGCACTTCAGACAGCTGTTGAGAGTTTTCTTGCGATACTCTCCAGCGCTGCTTTGACGGCTGTTTGTATCATGCCTCTCAGGTGGAAATGCTCCAGTGTATTTCGCACTGTGATTCATGACTTATCGTGGATTTCTCAAGTGCAAGGAGAAGACAGAAATCCGATAGAGTAATTGATTGGATTCATTCGGCAGTCAGAAATACCCCGGGGCTCCCTTCCAATGAATGTATCAGGGGATAGTACTCAGGAATCAGTAGAAAATACAAAAAAAAAGGAGACCGTTTTGGCTGGAATGAACAATTGAGACTATTTTACGTAGCACTCTGGATATCAATAGACTCTGAAATGAGTTGATGCATAAACGAAATAATCAACGAACTATTACCTTGATAAGAGGAAAGTGAATGAAATAGATTTTTTAAATCAACGATGCATGAAATGTCATCAAGTGTAATTTATTTGACGAATTGAGAAATATCTGGAGATCACAGAAAATGATAGAAATTTGTGAATCATTTTGAGATGTTTGGGTCGAATTGAGTCTACCTGAAATTAGTGAACTTTTTTTGTTTTGGTGAACTCTAAAGTTAATGGACTGTATTAATAAATGAAATAATAACATAATTGAATGTAAATGGCAGAAAGAAACCTCACTGCTATATTTCCAATTATTGAACTCCGTTAGAAATGATGCATTAATTTATTCCTGAGATGTTTCGAAAATAACTGTCGAATTAAATTCACTCAATTATAATGAATTCCAGCTGAACCCGATTGAATTTGAGAGCGGTTGATGACAGTAACATACCTGCTTTCCTCTAACTCACTGCAATCGCTCCCCAAAAGAGATACATTTGGATGAATTAAACGGCTGAATCTCTCTCAAATTGCGAAAAAAATATTTCGTTTTAATGAAATCTGGATGTCATTAGTTAATGCATTTATAAATAAATTGAGGCTATAATTGAATCAAAATACACGAGTGAAACGTCCGCGAGAGTATTGAATTCAATTGCAACTAGGGTATTTCCAATTATTCGATACCATTAAAAATGATGTTATACAGTCATGTTATTAATTTATTCCACAGATATTTCGAAAATAACTCTCTAATTAAATTCGCTTGAATTATAATGAATTCCAGCTGAAACCGATTGTATTCGTGAGCGGTTTGTAACAATGCCAGACCTCCCCCCCCCCCCCCCCCCCCTCTTCGCTGAACCCACTGTGATCTCATTCCAAAGGTAATACAATACCGATAATTAGTAGAATTAACCAGAATCAAACAACTTATTACCAATTTATTCGATAAAGTGATGAATATCTGCGGTGCACAGCCCATTAGAAAGGTATGCACTGCATCTGCAATAATTTTGTGATTTAATGATCATCGCTGGAGTATCGCGGTTTTCCCGCTTTCCATTTGGCATGTGGATGTACTCAGGATTTCAAAGGGCTTTCTCCCTGGGCTTATTACCGGGGAAAACCCAACCAAAGGATTCGCGGAGTATAATATTCGGGATTATAAAACTTGGCGTACAACGCGGTTCCACTTCGCTCTGCCGATCCCCTTTTCTCCTAAAGGGGCCCCAGTCCTAAAGGGACTGACAAAACGCCTGTCCAATTCTCGAGGAAATAACAAGGGCTGATTCAATTCTGTCGTTCCTGTGATGGCTAAATACTCATCAGTCTTTCCCCTCTGTCGACTCAATTTCAGTAGATAAATGGGGTGGGGAGTGCTGTGACATTCCATGGAATTCAATTAATTGTATTTGAAGTAAGGATTAAGTGACTTGGTCATTGCGATTTGTTATAAAAAATTAAATGGAGATACAATCGCGTCGTTGCAAATTGTATTTAAGAACTATTCGCGAAAAGAAATATTATCAAAGTGGAAATATTGATTACCCAATCGGTAATTTAGGCAAGACGAGAAAAATCAATTGCGTAAATTGTTAAATTCCTAATTCGAAATGAACGTGTCTACCGTATATAAAAAGTCCGCATTTGCCGTTTTTTTCTCGAGACCCATAAAAAGCCGGCAATCCGTGAGGAAATTACGTGTCCAACCCTCAGGATGGTACTTCCCCTTTCCCCCACGACTATCGCAGCAGCCGCACCATTTTTCCCCCATTTTCACCGAGCTCATTATGATATCTCGGTTACGTCTGTGATCTTTCCAGTTTGGACGGTAAATCGGCTGATCGGCTTACCAGTCCTTGTGGCAGTAGGGAAATCCAGCTGGCTTTACCAGCATTCGAAAATTCAACGAAAAGTTTTTCTGGTTAATTATGGTAATGAGGGGTAGTCCCTGTATTTAATTAAATTTGTTGGAAACGGAGGAACAAATCCAGGCCTGTATCCACAATTTATCTAGTTGAATTAATTCTATAATTATCATAATAATGATTTCCTCCCCTTTTTTGGTTGTCAACTTGCCTCGAGAGGTCAATTCCATTGAACGAAACAGACAAAATAATAAATGGTTGTGCCTCGTGATTAGCCGAATTAATTACTATTAGTTACCAATTAGTTACCAATAATTAATTATTGTTACGCTAAATTTTCCTAGGTTGATATACCCGTTGACAACAATTAAATTCTTGTTGCTCTCAATTTTCAGTGATCTCTTGACAAATGGGATATCATTTACCAGAATTGATCACAATCAAATATAGCATTGGCAATTCGGTATTGTTCTTCGAAACTGAATTGATTAACCACTTAGCACCTAAACTAAGTACAATCTACACTAAAATCGAGTCGGATTCAATTTGGTGAATATCGGGAGGACGAGAAATGAGCACCATTGTACCCCATTGTGCACCTTGTGGGGTTCATATTCTCCGTCGCGAGCCCCGGGTAACGGTAAGTACTGGTGAGATTTGTTTATGCCTTACCGCACGTTGAATTGAGTCGAATCGAATTTATTTAAAATTATTTAAATTATAAACCCTCAGTAGGCAAGATGAGCGGAAGGTTCCGTACATCAACCCAACAATACTGAATTTCAAATCTTTATATCTTGATAGGATTAAATCATTAAAAGTAATCAGCTTCCGACCCTTGTAATGTCATTTTCTACAATATAGAGGCAAAGATAAACTAACCATACTTTAGTTTTCAACAGAAAAATTGTAAGTTGCTATATTTTCCGATTGCCGCCAATTTCTATACTAAATTGATTACTCTGATGTACACGATATAATAAAATCATGCCCTATACTGATTACACAGTGCAAATTATTTTCCACTAAAATTGATACAATGTTGTTTTCTGATAGTGCGCAAATAAGGACACCGCCAAAGGTATTACTGGATGCTCTTCCAAAAGGGCCTATCTTTGTGAAATTGTTAAGTCTACGTAGACTTCAGGTACCTCATACTGTGGAAAATCTTCTATCTTGATGAACTTTGAAATTAATGAGTGATGGGATGATAAATAAGGTGAGGAGACGAGTAATTGTGAGCGAAGTGCGTCCAATTTAGTTTGCAGTATAGCAGAAATATTCAATGTCGCACGGCAACTCACACGCCGCTTTTGGTCCGTCAACCTTTTACTGCTGTAGAATGCCTACAAGCGCTGTGCCGGTCATGTAAACGTCGTACAAACTCACTAAGATACTGGAACTTTGCATCCCCTTTGCTCTTCACTTCGTTGCGGTGGATACAATGTCTGAAGTCTTGAGTACGTGCTATGTGCAGTCACACGTAGTGCAGCACATCCCAACCCCGTCTGCCCATTGCCTTGCATTTACAGCCTGCACGTGGGATACCCATTGGCATCGAGAGGGTTGAGATGGTATAGCTTCACTCGTAATTTGCAAAACGGTCGTCCCGACTGCTCCAACGGAGCCCTTTACCTTACCACGGAGTGCAGATGGTTTGAAACTGAAAGGGAGACGAGGGATTTTATACATATCCTGAACCACTCGGAAATTTCCTGGGTGGTGAGTTGATCATGTCATCGACGAAAGGATCTCGTAAAACTTTCCCGAGATGAACCGTATGCTCCTTTCTCGCTTCTGGAAGGCTTCCCTGGCAGCTTCTTATTCATCCACTTGTGTGGAACGATGTAAAACTGGTATATTACGATTACGTGCAGCACATCTACCATGTGACGGTGGAGAAGTTGGGGATGAATGGGTGAGTGAGAGGAAGATGCAATGTTGTTTATGGGAAAATAGCGATGGTAAGCCCTTATGAGTCGGAGCTAAGACAGATTAAGAGAATTTGCGACGAAAATTGCGTGGCACACTCAAAATCAATTTTTTTAATTGCAACATTTGAGTTCGAATTGAGACTCATGGAGACTCGGAAAGCCGTCAATTGGCTTCGAAAAATCTAATCGTAAATATATATTTAATAGTTTTTCAGAACTCATTCTACTGAGATTTTGTTATTAACTTCCCGATAAGGAAGTTATTGTTTTCACC